>NCVS01001488.1:110093-144870 GCA_003055095.1 Goniozus legneri
CTCTCTCTCTCTCTCTCTCTCTCTCTTCTGCAGCGAACGAGTCGATGGGTTTCGAGTTTTCCTCGAGACGTTGAAATAGCGAGAGGGGAAGTAGAGAGAGTGGCCGAAGAACACCAGCTGCAACGACGAAAAGTCGGATCGCACGAAGTAGGAAGGGATTTGAATAAATTATACGAGAACGTAAATCCAAATCCTCGCGGTGACCTCTTTTCGCGTGCGGCAACGGCAGACTTGCGAATATCGAGACGTTGCGCTCTAGCGCAGTAGTTTTAACGCGCCTGACCCCGATATCGTATTCATTTCTCACCCTCTTTTTTTCTAGACGAAATTCGCAAAATGCGTTACAGTGCACTGACATTGACTCCGGCTAATTTTCTTGGAAACGCGTTAATCCGAAATCGGGACAATCGGCTCCCGTTTCGATACATCGAAAGAGAATGAGGAGGAGTGACATAGAACGAAAGATAGAGGGTGAGAGAGGGAAGTATCGATACAATTTGTGTTTACGCGACATAGCGAACACATTGTGTGTGTGCGTGACGCTCAGACGATTGTGTACACAACGGGAGCGGACGAGAGAGATAGAGAGATAGAGAAGCACGAGCGCACGGCCTATCCACTGAATAATTACCCAATTCAATACGTAATCACGCTACTTCCCGCCTCGGCGTTCGCGTCCTTCCTGAACCGTATATACGCCCCTTCACGACGATAACGCGTATAATCCGCGTGCTTGTCGTTCCGGTGCTTATACGCCTGTTCATATAAGCATGTTCTTTTCACCCCCCGATCAAGCGTATTGCGGGTAGCATCGACCTCGTCCATTCGCGTTTTTTAAAATATTCGGTATTACGATCTCAGCTTGTAATGTTCTAAAGTTACATCATTTAATTGTTTTAACGAGATTTGTAATTCACAACAAATAAAAAAAAAAATAAAAAATAATTGTTTTATAAAAATAATCCAAATTTCAGTGTAGATATTCGCAGTGGGTATACACGTCTCGCGTCATTTATCCGCGAATTTAATACAGCTGTGACTCGGTCTTTATACGTTGGAGGGCAAGTGCTCGTTAATATCAGCCGATATTAAACTATTTCGCGCGATAGGTCGTTACGGGACGATCTCGTTCTACGATCCCACGAAAGGAGAGCTTTATAGCGTGTCACGTCTGGCGCGTAAAGCCAGCTTCTACCCCTCCGTACGCTCAAGAGATCGCGGCGTATTGTTTTCTGGTTATACGCGCGAATCGTGCCCGAGGTCAAGATGAAAGCCGGGTCTAACTTTCTTTCTCTCTCTCAGATCGCGTCCGACACCATCCGACGATACCGGACTCGACGTTGTAAATTATGCGTGGCTCGCGCGTACTGCGCCAAATGCGGAACTGCCGTACCGATCAAAATTTAACGCGCTACCGTCACACCCGTCGATCAGTACGCACAAATATTTATCTATGGGCGCCCGATCATTCGCCGAAATCGATTTTTCACCGGATACGTTCCGCCCATGAATGTTAATCTCGCAACGCGAGTTCATCAATACCCGACGAGCACTTATAAAATTGTACTTTATTTTATTTACGTATGTAGTTAAGACCTCTCAAACTTATTTTAGAGTTGGCTTGTACAACGCATGAGTCACCGGGTTCGGAGAATCATCATCGGAAATAGCTTGCGCGAGATTTAACAGTGAAATTAAATCGATTATCTGTCTCTCATTGGACACTGACAGCTTTTTGATCGACGGCAGATTATTTACGCAACCGATATTTAAAAACGTTCCGCGTAAAGCGTCTGTAAATTGTACGAGTTGGGCGAGATCGAAATGGCTACCATCCAAGTCGATCAATTTCGCTCGTTCGTAATTTTTTCTTTCCCTTTCTCTCTTTGTCTTCTGCTTTGTATTAGCGCTCTGAAAAATGCAGCCGAAGCTGGTCGTAACTAAGACGCTAATCGGTTTTTACTTTTGCGAGCTCGCGTCAGCACTCCGAGCCCATTAGTCGACAGTTGACTTAATACTCGATCATTCGATTACAAGCACGACGGACACGAGGTTCGTCGGAAGAGGTGAGAGAGAAGAGAGAGAGAGAGAGAGACTTTTCCATCGCTTTTACAGCAAAAGTTTCAGTTTCCGCTCTCCCGATTAAGTTAGAATGCAATTTTCTTCTCTCTGCCGTCCTTCGTGCTTTTTGCTATCGTTCGTCATTTACTCCCCTTCCTCTCTACCTCTTTCACTTTCTCTCCTCGCTCCGGTTGTCTTCCCGCTCGATCATGATTTTTCATCACGCGCAATGTTGCCACCGTGAAACCCAGTTCAAAGAAACGACAAAGCCTCGCGTAAAATCGGCTCGGATGTTAGCGTCTCGCGTACTACAACGAGAGTAGCGATGGATGAGCCAACGAATATAACTCACGCTAAACGAAAGAGAGACGCCATGAGATTTGCCTCAAAGTACAGAATGCATGAGAATTTACGAGCAGAAAATAGAAGTAAGTATTTCATTTTAATGTCGACGTATGGAAGAAGTGTGGAAAATAGGGTGGAGATGTGGGGAGGGGGGAGGGGGGGGGGGACGGAAGAGAGATGTTGAAACGAGGAAACGGTCAAGAGAGAGAAACGAACGGGCGGCGAGGGGAGCTGAATGGAGAGGAATGAAAGAAAGCAGAGTAGGACGGGTGGGAGGACGGTAGAAAAACCGAGATTTAGAAGGAAGAATGGTATAGGGCGCGCGGAGAAAAGCGCTTCTGCTCACGGGGCGGAGAGGGAAAAAAGGAAGAGGCGAGTGCAAGACTTTTTATTGCATGCAGTCACCTGAAATAAAATAATGAGAGGGCTGAAAAAAGGGGGGAAAACGCAAAAAGGAGGGAAAAAATAAAAGCTCCTCGCCGTGAGAATAATGCGATCTCCGGCGTCGCTGCACGCTCCGAGTCGTATTATTTTATGACCGTGCCAGATGGAGGACTCGGACTTATTGTTATTGTTTTTTTTGCGTCTCGGCGACTGCATTATGAGAGGAGTATACTGTATGTAGCAATACGCGACGCCGCGCGGAACAAAATAGACAGGAGTCAAGGAACGAAAATAGCGGGACGATCGACGATCGGCCACTTAAATTTTTAGAGATCGAGTTTTACTATATGTTATTGTCGGTACTGTTACGATTTTCCTACTTGCGTATTGTCGAATCAAAGGGAGAAAAAATCTGATCGAATTACCGGTCTACGAGTATCATCGAGCATCGGCTGTTATCCTACTGTATTTTTTATGCGGGCCATGCGAAAGCCCTGCCTCCGTCGTATACGAGCCACTTATGTAGACGACTGTAACCGCTTCCGAAGGTCGGGACCCTCATCCCTCAACCGCCCTATCCCCATAATTTCGTCAAAATTGTTCTGGCTCCGTCAGCGATCAATCACGAGTCGATAAGTGCGCCGATCGTATCATATCGATCATATCATTATGGTCTAGTGGAAATCACCAACCCTATTAATCATCGATCGCATAGTGCTTGTAAGACAGTTCCTATACGTCCATTTCCTGTTCGTAAAATATACATTTGTCACTTATATGTATAATCATATTTATATTTAAATAAACGAAAGATTGTACTTATGAAATCACGAGTACAGATCTGATTTAGACGTGTATAGTAATAACGACTGATTGTGCAAATACCAATTTGGTCATTTCCGAACGATCTCACTTCGTTTCTCATTTTATCCTGACTTTTACTCATCTGGCCTAGTATCGGTACATATATATAGATATAATTTTCGATCTCGATGAAAGTACCGGATCGAAAAAGCGCCGCAGCAACGCGGAATCCAATAGTATCCACGAATGGAGATTGGCCTCGTTGAGCCGAGCTCGGAACCCCATCGGTCATTTCCGGGCTCTTTATTGCCAAGACCGTTTTGCACGAGTGTATACACGCGAATTCTCGAGAGGTCGCGCTTCGCACTGTTATTGAAAAGTTCCCGTACGCGTCGTAGGCAGCGAGAGCGGCGGGCAAAACGGTACCGCAATGTGTTTTTCGCAAAATTGCAAGTAAATTCTTCACGAGTCGACGAGGGAGAGAGAGAGAGAGAGAGAGGGGCACGCGTGTTACACACACTGGGGAAATATTCGAGAGGAGAGTGAGAAAAAAAAAACGAAGCCGGATATCAGCGCGCAACGAGTATGGTGGATTATTAAATGAGACGAGAACGAGCGTGCCCGAGAATGAACTAGCGAGAGAGGAAGGCCGAGTTTTTTAAGTAGCACTCAAGGAGGATGGAGAAGGGGACGAGAGAAGGAGAAAATTTTACATTGAAATTTCTCGCGGCCGTACACCGACCAACGCTGGTGGTTTCATCCCCAGTCTTCGTCGTCGTATAACCACAACGTTATGCAACCGCAGGGACGACGTATTCTTCCCTCCCACTCGTTTTTTATATCGTCGAGAGATCCTTCGTAATTAATAGCGAAACACTTTCGACTATCGCGAAATGTTTCGTCTGAATTCTTTTTTAATCTCCCTCTTTTTTATCAATTCGAGAATTTCGTATATTTCTGCGTAACGCGCGCTGCATTAATTACTATTGGGATATTTTTTCGCGCGTTACCCAACGTTGTTTTAATAAACGGCAAACACTCTGAAGCATCGATACATCAAGCTCTTGTTTTACATCGCGAATGCGTGATCGCATACCCAAATGATTGAACGAATTTGAAATATCTTGTTTTTTTTAACATTCATCCGTAGCATGATATTCCATTCTACACCCGAGTATTAGTTTTTATCCATCTCTCAAACTATAATCCTGCGTAATCTGCTGAAATAATATTGTGTACGAAATATAAAAATAATAGATTACAAATTACTATACTCTTGCAAAAATGAATACACGAGAAATCCACGAACCGAGTGGGTCTCTTGCTCGCCAATGAAAATCAGTTTGATTTTCACTTTAAATTATTGGGATCGCTTTCATGTTGTGCTCGTTAGTCTCGGTATTACGTGGAGCCAGCGACTTTGGATTATACCAATTTTTGCCGTACCGATTATGGAAGATTTCTCCCGATACAAATGAAAATAAGTTACTTTTCCGAAAACCAGAAACTTTTCATTGAAAATATTAAAAGTTGTGAAATTTGTTATATGTGTATGTATAACCAAAAGATGAATCAATGCTAGCTACAGAATTCACACGAAATCGGCTTGTCGAATTCATTCTTTGGAATAGAGCGATAAGAGCGCGTTGAATGGCTAATCTTTAGTAATAAGCATCAAAGTATCCAAACCGCGCGACTAATAGGAATTACATTGCATATGTCCCTCTGCCGTTACAGCACCACGCATAATTTCACATATGTGCACTGCAAAACAGGATAATATCCTTGAACGTCTTGAGCCGATGCCGACTTTTCTTCTCTGCCGGCTACGGAAATTATAATCCCGCATTTCCAGCGTCTTTTATTCAGCCTCCACCAACCGAAGAGACCCCCCCGTCACTACATTAATTAGACCTGCAATTACGGTAATGGGAGAGTTCGTGCGTTGCAATTATCGCAACGCCACAAGGTAGTTAATTAAGAGAAATTCAATTAAGCCCTTTCGGTGACTTTCGGTACGCGAGGGAGTACGAGAAAAAGAGGAAAAGAGCGAACGCCTGGGTGGGATCGCACCGTCGTTTCATCCGTTTCTTATACGTAAAGAAAAATAATAACTTTTGCGATCTTGAATTTTTTAATTCGATAATACCGAATCGTTTTATGAGTGTGGCTAACTCTTTTATCAGTTGAATATGGGGTAGCCAGATTAACTATAATGTGACATAAATTTGAACGTCAGCACACTACAAGCTCTTTTCTTTCTTGCTCCCTCTGCTTTACGTTTTGGGTCCGCGTTTAATTAACAAATATCTTAAAAGTTGGTAACTGTGAATGAATCACGTACTCGCGCGTCCAAACCAATCAACCGTAGAGATTCGGATTATCAGAAGCTTTCTTGTATTCTCGAGAAGAAAGCAAATTCGCGATAACAACGCCACGAAGCAAAATCGCGAAACGATGTTCAGATCGCGCGTTTAGATCTACGTTCCGGGCTATTGGCCAACCTTTGCGCCCACACGATGGCGGCTGAGAAGAACTAATTTTTTTCAGAGCTGCACACAGAGAGTAGCGATTACGTGGCATGAGATGCAAATAGGACGACCCTAATATAATAACGGCGGCGATTCTTGGAAATTTTCATTAGACGACGGTCTGTGGTTTGGTCGCCATCGGATGTTTAATTTAATCAGTGAGTATAAAACGAAAATCAACGGGGGAATTTAGCCAAAATTCGATTGCGTGAGGGGATTCCACAATAAGTGAAAGTAAAAGTGGCTGTTAATAGCCGAGAGAAAATTTCCCATGCATTTGCGTTCGATGGAAAGAGTCGAAGAGGGATTTCGAGAAATAACGCGCGTTTTCGGAACCAACGTTTACCGTTGGAGCGAATAACGCGCGCGATGAGGGCCAAAAGTGATTTTCGACGAGGTTCGCTCCGCCGGAAATGGGATTGCCAGAGCTCGCAAATCCAAAAATCGTCACGCTCCCTTTTTCTCGCGCGAGTGATGTTTTTTGGGTTCGCGAATTTGGCGGGATTTGGAGAAAAAAATCGGAGCTCTTCGCGTCCGAAAAAAGCTCATCCGCCTAACGTTTCTCGTATTTGACTTTCACGTGGGCTCATGTATTTTTGGTAGGAAAGAGGAAAAAATATACCTTTGTTATCATCGGTTGAAATATCAGATGAATGTATCGTATATGCTGGAAAATGCTTTTTAGCTCGACTGAGAATATTTTTTTCGCGATGAATATTCCATTGTTATAACGAAACTAGTAACAATTAATCGAAGGCTGTCGATAAACTTTCCTCGTTACTTTACCCAACGTTTGCCTGCCAAAAAAAAAACAATATAATTACAATATGGGTACGCACGAAAGGTATTATAATTACGAAGAAAAATTTTCGATTATCTCACTCCCTTTCGGTTTTTCCGAAGGTTACACGCGTCACGATAATTGCAATCTATTTATTCACGCGCTGGATTTTCGTTCGCAAATTCACTCGAGCCATCGGAAGAGGACGGCAGAAAAGGGAGGAGGGAAACTCGATTGAAATTTTATTCATACATGCGCACGTACGAATATACGCGGGGATAATTCGCCCTAGCGGCAGTGACCCGCCTGCACCGAGGCCGGCTTTATTTTCCTTGAATCTACACAACCAACAATAAACACGAAAACATTTTTAAAAGCGAGTATCTATATACCGGCAGTGAGCTCGGTGACACGTGCGGCCCCCGTGTTTTCCTTTTTCTCGAACCGCACACAACTCGCTGATACATCGTTTAATTAAGCTCGCGAGTATTTTTACCCCCGCTTTAATGTTATTACCTCGCTATTGCGCCGTGCAACATGGCGTTCCACCTCGCCTAATTGTACCTATATTAGTAGCTATACACATTCAAACGGACGTATACGCACGGTAGTTATACCAAGTCAATGCGCATCGTGAGTTTAATTGCGAGTCACCAGTTTTCGCCTGACGTTGAAACGCGCCGGTTCGTTATACACGGCCAGTCGTAATTAATCAAAAGTTAATCGCGGCCCAGCTGGCTCGACCGCGCCTTTCGCCTACTTAGCGCTGATACCGAGCGCGCAACGCGCAGAACCCGACGAAATTTCCCGAGGAACTTTCCTATCGGTGCGTACTCCAAGAAAATAACGCAAAACGGAAATTCAATTAACGCGATTGTCGTATTTCCGATTCGCGCGAAAAAAGCTCCGGCCGGAATTTTTGTTTCGAAGGGTAAATAGAACAGTGGACCGATTTAACAAATCGAGACAAGTTTAATTAGCTTTCTCGCATCGACACCGAGAGTGCGCTCGTGGTATCGAACAGGGATATACTACATATATCTATGTCGAGGCCCGAGCTACACTCGGCAGGATGTAGAACCGCGAACCAGAGCAAATATTCCAAGTGAGTTTACCGTACATCGAGTACGAGCGAGCGTGTGTGTTCGATATGGTCGACGTGCGTGAAAAAAATGTCACCCGAAGAACGTCATTCGCGAAGATAAAAGTGGGATCGATTTTCGAGTGCACTCGAGACTCAAAAATTTCGAAGATCAAGATAAAAGCCGCCCGTCGAGTGAATTTTCCTCCCGCTTTTCGCATAAAACCAACGGTGCGCCGAGACGGCGTACAAATAAGCGGATTCGAAGATGCGAGAGAGAAAGAGAGGAAGAGGAATAGATTCGCGTAATCTAGATTGTCTTGCGATAAGAGAAAAACCGAAAAAAAGTCGAGTGCGGAAAAGGGGGGAAGGGAGTAAAGGAGGTATCGATTCGTTCGAACCACGCGCGTATATGGCCGATTCTCGACATCCGTGCGTATATTCCGTGCTCGCGGAAAAAGAGAGAGAGAGAGGGAATTAGGGAGAGAGAGAAAGCATTTCGTACAAGCGATTCGTTCTAAAAATCCCTTCTCGAGTACTTTCTCTTCGATGTACATGCCCGGATTTCGAAGCGCGGTGTGTGCATGCGCATATAACGAATGTGTGCTCGCACACGTAGGTAGCGCATTACGCCCCGCCGGGAGTGGGAGTTTTGCGCCAAAAGCGAAATAGCGGAGAGGTTTTGTAAGGTCGCGGGGAAGGATGGGCTAAGAGAGCGAACGGGCATCGGAATATAACCGGCAGGGAACCGGCCCTGTTTGAGTTTCAATTTGCGTTTAATAATTGCATTCCATTCATATTCATTGGAATGCAAAACGGCATCCCCCGGCCCCCGTAAAACGGGGTAAATTCAGCTGGCGTTAGCGCCAGCCCCGCCTACCGGCCTAACGCCTTCTCTCTCTCTTTCTCTCTTATCGTTCCCTCTCCTTTAAACGCGTATCCCACCCGCAAAACGTATTTACAACATTCGTGGAACGGTTCTTCGACTTTTTGCTCTCGAAGTCTACACTACGACTACGGCCCACCCGCGCACTGCTCTATCTCTCCCTCCCTCTTTCTCTCTCTCTCTCTCTCTCTCTCTCTCTCTCTCTCTCCCTCTCTCTTTGGCAAAGACTAATGGACGTGCACGACCGACACCGTGCTTGGATCTCTTACGATTTATTTCGCGCGTTAGCTCCTCCACTGTCCGTAACGCGATAGTCTAGGCGCAACAGCGAAATTGATTGGCGCATAAAAGAGCGATTATTAGCCGGACCCCCGACAGCGCCGTCGCGCGAAGTCTCGTATCCGGTAAATGTCTAATAACGTCAATTAACGCGATCGAAATTCGAGGAAAACTCCCCTCAAGTCTGAATTTCGTAATTACGATATTCGATATGCGGAATTTCCCAGAGTGCGCAACTGTTACGCTGTTCTATATTTAATTAAAAGTTTCGCTATTGATGTTACGGCCAGCAATTCCATACAAACTGATCGCAAACTCCCTCGATATACACAGTTTTGCGATATTCGTACGTAGCTCATCTCGTACATTATTTTTGCACTTTGCGCGTAACCCAAAATTAGAGACGCCTTCGTTACGATTCGCGTAGGTGATCAAGAGCCCGACGTCCCGTACTCCATAAACTCCGTTAGAGGTGTCGCGGCTAATAAAGTGCGCGAAGAACTGCCGGATTCTGACCGGCACTCCTTACGGCCGTATAAACGTCCGTCATAAATCAGCCGGAAATGAATTTATCGCCGATCGGATTATGAGGTACCGACGTGCCGTGTACTCGTAAAGTCGACTTCGTATCAAAATTAACCGACCGGATGAACGCGAATTTCTCGCTCTCACTGCGTGATTGTAAATTCGCCAGCGAGGGTTGAGCTCGCTCGGTAGTCCGACTTTACGGGCTCTCGAAGTGACACTCTCGGTTCTAATAATAGTCGAGGAAACCGACTTCGGTTATCGCGAGATCGAATCGATCGACGAACGAGCGAAAGAAAGTGGGCGAAACGAGCTCCGGAATATATAGACAACCAAGCCATGTATCATTAATCATCGATTCGCACCACTCCCCTCCGAAGGCGCGTTGCCGGCGTACGGAGAGGAAGAAGAGGAAGAAGACTTCCCATCTCGTAATTAACTTTCTTTTCGCGGCGTCGCTGCTCTTCTTGCTCGGGCCACAGGCACCTGCTGTTCTCGCGATCCAGCCCGGTATCTCGCTCCATTAGCGCCGCGTCTAAACGATTAACGCACAGACACACAGGCAGGAAGAAAGAGAGAAAAAGAGAGGCACATAACACACTGGCAAAGATAGAAAGCGTAAAACGCGGATAAGAGAACGAGGAAAAATGCCAAGGGATAACAATTACGGCCGGAGCTCGACGGGCAACGTATGGCTTCCGCGCCCTCGTGCAGTACCCCTTCCGCAACGAGAAGCGCTGACGACGGCGTTACGTCGATTCGACGATCGATTTAATTCTTTCGAGAAGCTCACTCGTCGCCACTTTCCACTCTCTGTGTATTCGCGATTCACCGTACCTTGTCTCCTCGAATCGTCGTCGCTCCGGCGATGCGGTTTTCTCGTTAGCTGTAAAGTAGCCAATCCCGTGCGAAGAGCCTCGAATTAACTGGGTACGCGTCTACGCGATCGAGCGTACGAGCACGCCGCGCCCGATCCAGCTAGATCCATTGATCCTCTCCGCCGGCTGATACGTAACCCGAATCTTTTCCGTTAACAATATTTCCACCTGCCGTGAGTCTCCGATCGCAGAGAGAACTCGTACCACCCGCGAAAAATGATCGATTCACGCGCGATAATCGAGAATCCGCGAGTGCGATATCGAACTGGTCACTTTGTGTCTCGTACGAAGCGTTCGCGTGCCCTCGCGTACCGTCGGACGTTCCCTGCGTACGGCGGAAGGCAAACTGGACCGGAGAGAGGAGAGAGCTTAGGAGAGGAGCGCGCGCGGCTCTCGGTCGGGCTCCGCAGCGGCGTCGGCGGCAACGGCGTTCGGTGCTGCCACTTCTGCCGCACGACGCCGACGCCGCTCGTGCCGCCGAAACAGCGCCCTCTCGCTCCGTCCCTCCCTCCCTCCCTCTTCTCCACCCTCTTCCCTTCCTTTTTCTCTCATTCCCTCCCTCGATTTCAGCCCTTTCTCCGTCTCTTTTCACCCATAGGAATCTGCAGTTCAGCCCCTCCCGTTTTCTACTCTCTCTCCCTCCCTCCCTCTCGCCTCTCTTTCTCTCTCTGCGCTGCTCGCTCTTCTATTTCTCTATCTCTCTTGCTCGCTCTAGCCAAGCGGCACCTCCCTCGTCCCTTTCCTTCCCTCTCGCTCGCTCCTACTACTATCGATCCTACGGGAGAGGCCCCATCTCTACGTACGTTCCATTTGCTTCAACCGAGCCGAGACTCCAAAACGCTCTCCACCTCTCTCTCTCTCTCTCTCTCTCTCTATCTATCTATCCGACTGTGCATCTCGCTCGCTCTTCTATTGCAAGAGGCGACCCGAAACCTCCTGACCAAGAGTAAGGAGAATAGTCCGAGAAATATCGACGTTACGCTTACCTCTCGCAACCCACCTCTTCGCCGGTTATACTCTCGATCGTGGTCTCTCTTCGCCAATAGATACACAATCGGCCCGTCAAAATCCGACGTTTTATGGCATCCTTTGGAAATTTGCGCGTCGCTTTCAGGAAAAGTAAAATTAAGTTGGGTACTCTTCCCGAATCGACATCAGTTTTGATTATGACGCTGGAATCGACCTGTAACGATATACATCTACTTTAACGAGGCGCCGGATATTGCATCGACGAACGCGCCGAGAAAGACAAAAGTCGAACTCGAAGATCGAACGAAGAGGCTGAATCGAGCCGGAGGAACGTGGCGCGCGAACGATAATGGCCGCTACGTCTGGTCGAAAAAAATCAGAAGAGTTTAAAGCGGGTCGAAGTCGAAGCTATCCCGAAACGGAAATTGAACCCCGCCGATGCGTAAGGCCGCCGTCCACAGAAATTTATCGTACACGGTTATTAATCCACTAATATAATACGATATTCCAGTTTTGTTTCTCGCTACTTCTCAATTAACTCGCGTATAGTCGTCGCCTTAATTAAGCTGATTGATTTCGGAAATAACGAGCGTTCTAACGTTCGATTAGTATCGTTCTACGTTTATTACAGGTTGTCCATATATCTGCCGATAATGATATACGAAATTGAAAAACGAGCACGCTACAATCGGCATTCATTTGTTCCCTTTATTTCGACGAAAAAGTTTATTAACTGCGCTAATTGGATGTAAGCATTTGTTACATTCCCACTATTGACTTCACGGTCTGTTTACGTAACACACGATATTTTTGCGATACTTTTGCGATACGTGAATTATATACCTCTACGTAATTAAATTTCTAATTAAAATTCTTATCTTTCCATATTTCTCGTTTGAGATCATCGCAACTGCATCGTAAAACTGGAGTGCCATTGGCGATTTTGGTTAACAACCTTTATTTCTAGATTAATTCCGTAGTCGATATAAAGTAACCGAACAATAAACAATCGCTCATTTGCTGCTATGCTTTACAGCCACCGCTGTACACGCGCGTTTCGAATTTCGGAATGAAATAGTAAAAAAAATTTATAATTTTCATTTGGTCGTAAATCGATTAAACACTGCGCGATGTACCATAGAGTTGGACAGAGCTTTGTTACGGAAAACAGGGAGGTATGGTGTCGTTTCGTTCTATGCGCTGTTCTCATTTGACGTTACGATTACGCGGGCTTCGGCAATTTTACCCCCGAGACGGCGCAACGTCTTACCTTGACTCCGATTATTTCGCAAAAATCCCGCCTCTCGAGTCCAAAACGAAAATCAGCAAACAAGAAAGATACTCCAGATTTTTTCGACTCTCTTTTATTTTTCCATTAGTCTATGGTGTGTATCGGAGAGTGTCACTGTTTTATTTGGCAAAAAACAAACACGCATCGATCTTACGGGGATTCGATAAAATGGATCTATCTTCCTAACACGTCCAACTTTTTATTACGACTTTGGTAAGTGTGGGAAACAAGCCGTTTCGAGCGCGCTTCTTGATTTTTTCTATCGACTGCTTTATTCCCGTCTTATCGCCAAAAATAAAAAATGTAAAAAATAACGAATCCAACGATTCAAAGACAACCGACGTATTTCACGTGTTTTTATTCAGCGCGAGTGCGGATAACGCGCACACGGCATGTAGAATTGAAGGAAGGGTGAATAAAGGGGAAAAAGGTGAAAAAAATGTCACTCATACGTCACGTTTCGTTATTTCGTAGTTGTCGCTTATCGGTAGGAGTTTGTTTTTTTACTAAAAAAATTCGCTATTATCGCTCCCTCGATGGTGAGAAAAAATTACGTTCGGTTTGGTGTAAAAAGAAAAAAATTTATTCCCGAAGCGAAGTACGACACGTTAGGGGTGGACATCGTTGATTCGCAACCGAGTTCATTCCGAACGAAGGTCGTGTAATACGGTGCCGGGTTGTGACATTGCGGCACGTCGAGCCATTTAGCTACTTGTCAATTTGTTAAAAGGAGCCGTTTAAACTCATTGGCCTCGTTACGATAGATAAGAGGGAGAGAAGCGAGTCGGCGAGAGAGAAGTAAGACGAGAGGAGCACGGTCAATGGGAGAACGAGACCGAGGGGAGGTGAGCAAAAGTTATTCGGCGAGGTATTGGCGGATATATCCAGCGTGGTACTCTCGTCGCGAAACGAAGAGACCCGATTTCGCGGCGATTCAATTCCGGCAAGAAGAAAGTTGGAAAGGTATATGGGCGGGAGTGGTGGGGGGAGAGCCGGAGAGGTGTGAGAAGGCGGAGTGGTCTTCGACGCCGCGAAGATAGTCGGAGGTGGCATCGCGAGGTCGAAAGAGACGGAGAAAGAGAGACACGGAGAGGAGGAGAGGGAGGATAGAGAGAAACTCACGAGGAGCTCTCACGCTCTCTCCTTCCAAGTTTCGTAGAGTGGAAAGTTCGAAGATCGTGGCCTCGAAACTATCCCCGGCGATCGACCCTCTTCCCACCCCTCACTCATCCCTCTCGCAACCCCTCCTCCTCGAATTCCCTCTTCTCGAACCCTCAAAAGAGGGCCGCTCCGACTATACGTGGCCTATTCACGGTAATTCGATTTCCGTCGCGCAAATATCGATATGGGCGTGTGCTCGTGGTAGGGGCTACCAAGACGCGCTATATTCCTCTGATGAAATAACTGTCGTCGCGCGCGTAGAGAGTCCCGAAATGCCTGGTTAACGCGCGCCCGTCCAACTTCAATTGAGTTTCGTAAAGTATATTCAACCCGCGCCGTAGGGAAGGGGTTTAGAAAAACAATTACACTTCCGACATCGCGTCAGGAAATTTAACGCCAGATATATTCGAAACTGCGAGTCTCGTTTTCGTCGTCTTCGCGAAATTCGACGGGAATTAATCGCGAGAACAAAGGAACCTCGGTACGAGAAATTCCTCTCGGTTTCGTACGGCTGGTGCAGAAAGGATCGATAAAGAGCTACATTTCGGGACAACGAAAAGACGAGCTATCGATATTTGCAAATTCGAGATCGATAATCGCGGAACGATCGTTCCTTAAATCGTGTCGCTTCGTTAGCGCGACGATTCCGTTCTATCAATTCCATCGGTCGCTTCTTTCTTTTTTCTTTTTTCCCCTCCCTTCACACAGCACAACGCGAATCTCGCAATTTTAACCCGTAGGGAAATTTTCGGTCGTGCCTCGTACCGATATTCCTCAGTTGAATCGAAGACTCGTCGTTGGATTCGTGTACACGGTGTTCCTTGCATCGACCTGAATTTCTCGTGAGATTCGAATTTTCATACGAAAATCGTTTTCGAAAAATATCCAACCAGATCGGAGAATCTCGTTGTCGCTCCGCAGATGTAATTCTTGTAATTACACGCATTGCTGGGTTATCGCGAAACAGTTAATCGCACGATCAACGACGAGGGTGAAGGAAAATTTGAACGAAAATTAAAACCGGCGGAGACGTTTTATCGACTCTAACCCGCCCGGGGCGGACGGGGTCGGACGTCGTTCGTCGGCAAATAGCTCGACGTTTCGCGCGTCCTCGTGCCTCGATCTTCCTCGTAACGACTTGTTAATTCTTGTCGGACGATTAATATAGGTCGTCGACCTCAAAGCGTAAATTGATTGTCCATATTTAACGCTTCATTTCCTTCCACCGATCTACTCTCTCTCTCTCTATCGTTATCCGTTCTATCCGCAGACCCAGAGCGTTGACTCTGTATTACAAAAATGTTGGAACAGATCGCTATCGGCCTCTCGCTCGACAACGATAAAATGCCGAATGACGCATCGATTAAAATCGACCACCCGACCGGAATGGATCGCGATTGTTCGCATGGGAGGTTTCGATATCCGGGGAAACTAGTAGGTATTTTCTCTTCTTGTTTTTTTCATCAAGAAAAATCGGTATATCGAATATCGGATTATTGCTCCCACGGCGAGGAGAACCGAGCCGTGATTAGGCTCGGCTATAAGGGGGTCGAGTATTTCGACAATTTCATTCGCTGGGAAAGAGAACGAAAGAGAGGGAGAGAGAGAGAAGGAGAGAGAGAAAGAGAAAGGGGGGGAGAGAGAGAGAGAGAGAACGAGGAGAGCAATCCGGATCCTAAATTCTAGCGGAACTACCGCACGGCTTGGAGTGGCTCTGATCTCTCGTAGATCCGTTTCGGCCGTATTCGCTTTGCTCCTGCTCGGGTTCTTCCGAGCCCCTCCGAGCGTTCTTACGGCGCAGAATTCGCGATCGGGATCGAACATTGGCCGAATAAGCGATCTGTAACGACCTAGACTCTCCTTGGATTCTCCTCTTATTTCTCTTTTTTTCTCTTCCTCTTCTCTTTTTCCCTGACGTATCGCAATTCTCACTCGCGCTATAAACCACGGAGACGTCGACCGCATCTGCGTTTGTCTCCCCCGCTCGCCTTTATCTGGCACCTCTCGGCTCGTCGAGCACATCGAGCGTTTTAACGCGATCCAAAGACCCACTCGGGACCACCTATTTTGATACATACATCCCACTGATTTCTCGCTCTCGACGTACACGGACGCCTATGGGACCGCGTAAAACGTTACGAGATTCGGAAACAAACGCATTCCCGGTCCTCCCTCGCGAAAAACTTTTTTATGTATCTTAACCCGCAGCGCCCGGGCTCGAAAGTTTTCAACTTTGAAGCCGAAGCTAGAGCGTAAAAGACGGGGTTTATTAAACCCCAACCCCTAGTTCCTTAAAAGGGTAAAGAAAAATATGAGTTTCACGAGAGAAAGAGCGCGAACGGACTCGCGAGTGCGAAATTCCAAAATGATCTTCGCGGCTGAGGGACGACGAGACTCGCGAATTTACGAGCTCGAGACGAATACGCAGTATAAAACAAAATTCGAGTCCTCCCGACCCGGAATTCCATTCGGGCAAAGTTCGGTCGGAGCGGATTCAGCGTCGTCTGGAAGCGTTTTCGTCTAACGGAAATTAACTCAGCCTCGAGATCCAGCGGACGGAAAAATAAGCCGGGTAAATACATTACCGTTGGAGCGCGAATCGCTCCTATTCGAGGAGAAAGTGAATTCGCGCGAGCGCAAGCGTACTTATCGAGAGCGGTGAACTCGACCGAGATAAAAAAACAAAAGTCCCGACGGATCGGGATACGACGTGTGCTCCTCGAAGGAGGTCAAAGTACCGGCGTTATCGCGCTTCATAAATCACGATGAAGCTCGGAAGAGGAGCGAGATTTTAACCGAACCGATGCGCACGAGTCGACTCGTCGACGAGAGCGAAGTGTCGCCTCGGAGAAAAGAGAGTTTCGGGTGATTTCCTACGAAATCGAGCAGCGGGAATAACTTCCGGTATACAGAACTCTCGTTGAGGAGAAAAAGAACCGTTACAACGCGTCGTTACGGCGTCGTGACGTCGTTTTCCCGGGGGTAGGGTAAAAAAAATGAAGGCACGAGCGGGGGGTGAATGCGAAAAACGTCGCGTTATAACGCGCTCCCAGGTGCGATCGCGAGACGGGCAAACGACGCTTCGCACTCGACTTTCCAGTCACCTGGCGCCAATTCTCACCGCTCGAGTCATCCTCTCTCGCGCTTTTTAAAAATTCACCGCGCGACTCCGTGCCGTTGCATATCGCGCTCGTCCGCGTAACAAAAAAGTGGCGGAGGGGGCGACGAGAGCGCGGATGTTTAATGAACACGAGATTTTGCGATTTTTATCGCCCGCGCGACTGTAATTAGTCACGATGCCAAGCGCGGTTCGAGCTAGCCATGTATATTTTTTCCTCCCACTCCCCGTGTTTTAATAGCCGTATATGTTTGCACCCGGAACGCGATACGTTATTTTTCGTTACGCTCGTGACTCGTCGGGACGTACGATATTTTCGAGTATATCTACACGACGCGAATGATCTATCACGCTGAAATACGCTCGCGTCTCAATTTATGGTTTATTTATTCGTAAGAGAACGGAGCGCGGAGAATTAACGTTAGTTTCGCTCTTTTAACGCGCGAATCGATCTTTTCAATTTCACGTATACACGCGTAATAATGCGAGGAATAAAGGCTTTAAAACCAATTAATACAGCAGCTTTTCGCAATTATGCTACTTTGAACGAATAACGGGTAGAGCTGCAACAAAGCGAACGAGAAATATCCAATCGAATCGGAACGAAACCTGGTTCGCCGTATTCGTTTTTGGCCGGCCGATCGGCCCCATTTATGCCGAAACTCTCCAATTTCCCGCCGACTCGTTGCATTGTACGTATAGTTTATACACGCGTGGTGTATACAATTGATTGAAAATTTAGAGCGGGCGCGCGATTAAAAGCGAGGGCACGCGCACGCGCGCGCGCCCCACGCGCAACTGCCGCTGTTCACCCTTTACAACCTCTGAAAGCAAACGCTTTCTACAAGCGCATTTGCAGTGAACCATTTACCCCGACTGAGTCATACGCGTGCATATTTAAATGCGTTTGTGTGTAGCCGTTGCGCACCACTCGCAGTTAAGTGGACCAAAGATAAAGTAAAAATCGATTCGATCGATGCGAATTTTTCTCCGCTAGTTGGAAAACGAATTTCGTTTTGAGGAGCGACCAAAGCGGAGATGCGAGAGCGCTCACCCGACAGAAACGCCCTACAGGGAGAATTCCTCCTCGTGCGGCTCATTAGCGACTTTTACTACTGAAATGCGCCGAGCGGCATTCGAAAAAACAAAATGTTCTACTACATCGATCATCGGCGATATAATATCATACGCTCTCTCACACAGTTACCGTCGAGTATCTCTCCGCACCGAATTCGCTCAACTTCCGAAAGTCAATTGAATCCAATTAATTAGCAGAAATTAAATCTCGCGACTCCTCCCGTTGCCGGGCTCGAGAGTCACCGAGGCGAGAAAACGCGATCCTCCTCAACCCGGGCGGGTACACGCTCTCATTAAAATACCGAGGACGACAAGACGTTGGACGCGAAATATTTTTGACGGGTAAATTGTATTCGACGGTGCACGGCACCGCGGCTTCCGGCCTGCCAGAAATTAGCCGGCTACGTAATTTTCGAGCGCGATGCCGACGCTGTTGCCGCCGTTTCCACTTTTGATAAATTTCGAGCCAATCCGTGTCCCCGACGTCGTGCTTCGCGTAAATACCAGAAATTTCATCGGGATATGGCGCATGCACACGAGCATCGTGTATACACGACCGGGTTGCCATGTTATTAGAAAATACCATTCATCGTTTCACGATTTAACGTTTCAGCGATCACGGACGCACACACATATCGGATTATTAATAATCTACGATGTTGTATATTGTATATATATGTACATGGTTTGATTAGCCCGTTCATTCAGAGCTGCATGCGAACTCAATTACATAGCTATTTTCTCCGTGTCTTTTTGATATCGAGGTACTATATTTAATTATTCCACAAATTTCCTATTCCGAATGGTACAATTCATTTCGTAACTTCGATCGATTTCTTTTCTGTATAATCGTACGGTTTCTCAGTGCTGTTCTGTGTTAATACTTGAATTTTTATAAATATTAAAGTTAATCGTATTCGTGAAAATCGCGATAGAGAAGACAACAAATGAAAATACCGACTCCTCGAAAAATGTACAAATTTTTTTATTCAGAGTATGCATGTATAAGAATGAAGAGAATACCAGTAACCTACGTACAGAATCTCCGAGCGATGCACGAAAATTGTGCGTTACGTCGCGTACAAGGATTAACGCGTGCCGATCCGTACTTGGCAGAGCTCAATTCCCGCTTTAGATTACGCAGAGCCGGTCGTTACGAAATCGTCGCGAAAACTCGCGCTCCCTTCGGACGAACGGTGTGGTCACGTGACGACATACGTGACATTTCGGGGTAATGAAAACGGACTCGAAAGCGTCTATCGCGAGCGCATAAACCCCGCCCGACAGCCGACACGTCGCTTTCGGCAAAATGAATTTTCATTATACGATGCGGCCCGCTCGCGAATGAGAGCGCACCGCGCGGCATCCTTCTTCCTGTCGCGCGAAGAAGCGACGCGTCACACGGCATTTTCGTTCAACGAGCTGCGCGCGCTCTCGAAAAATAATCAGCAAGCTCGTTACGAACGAATCAGACCCTCGTCATAATGAGAATCGTCGATGACGCGAATACACAATAATCCGTAATTAATAAGTCAGCGCACACACACATAACGAAGAGTTTACTCTGACCGTTTGCTCGCTGGATCAACCTGTAATTAATTAGAGGAAATGTGCGCGTGCGCTCAATACGATTAAAAAACAACATCATTGCATCGGCGTAGTACACAACGTAACCACGACGAGCCGTGGTATGGGCACGGCATGCCGGTATCGCGTGAATCAACGAAATTTTCCCCCTTTTGCGTAATCGACTTTGGTATAATTAATGAAAACATGATTTTCATTAAATCGATTATCCCGCTCCTATTTTATTGACATACATGCGTTATAACGTTCGATTTATCGCCAGAATAAATAGCAATATGGAATTGGGAAGCGATTAATCGCTCATGGTGCGCTCGGGAAATCGATAATCGGCTCCGGGCTTGATGAACACTTGGCAATGTACAAATCGCGTTTCGCGTCGAGCTTGGCTGCCAGAGTTACAGTCGGGCTTGGGTGTATCTCGCGCTTCAGTCGTTGACAGTGACTAACAAGACCGAGTGGCGCTCTCGCGAAGACGCAAAAACGGCGAAACACTCGTTCTCGTTGAAGCGGGGCAAAGGAGAATATAACGCGCGCCTAGTCGCAGTCACAACACGGCCATTTTTACCAAAATATTTTTCACCTCCTCCCGCGCTTCCCCTTATCTCTCCGTAAACAAAATGAACAGACTAGATAAAAAATCGTTAGCGGTCCCGCGCATTCTCTACTCAATTTACGTAACAAAAAAACAGCAGCGCGATATAAAATTTCATCCCGGTTCGAACGACATTCGGTTTTCGCCAGGGCATGTCATTATTGCATTCCTATCTCATCGATTTTTCTCGGCGAAAAGACTCGTCGGAATTTGCAACAATAACGTACCGAGTTTGAGCGGTGCACGGTACGAGAGGTCGGTAGGTTTTATTGTCTAGCCGCGATCGTGGAACGAGCACCTGGGTACATATGGCGCGAACGAAGTTTCAATATCCCCTTCGTCACGTTCGTAACCTCTCGAAGATCCGCGCGTCATTGAGCGTCACCTCCCACCTTTCCGACGAGTCTGGCTGAAATATCTCTCGGCGAAATGTTAATCCCACGTGCAGACGTCGGTTTTCGGCTAGGAAAAAAGATCGCGCGAGCGAGACTAATTCGTCGCACGTGCTCTCACCCACCTCCGACCGGGAAATTACGACTGTCAGTTCCCGTTCTGCAACGTTATAATAAAGCGACGAGGTTAACGCAGCCGTCCAATCGCGAACGTCCTCGATAAGCGAGCGCTCACCGCCAACGATAAATAAGAAAATGCGAAACATTGTGAGACGCCTCGTAGCTTGTCGCGCTTGGTTAACACGTACCTACTACATAGAGAGTGGAGAGATGCGCAGCGGTATATGAATAAGCGCGAATTGCTGCGGCCAAAGAGGAATCCGCGAGAAACCAATATGTTCGCTTCAATCTCTCTCTCTCTCTCTATTTTGTTCCTCTCTTCCTCTCCATCTTTTTTATTCGCATTTCGGACCCGAGATTGGTGACGGCATTATAAAAAAAAGCGGTATCGTCGCGAACATCGCATCGAATAAGAACAGTATTCGGGCGACACGCGGGAATACGCTGAATTCCGAGGATGGCGCCGCACGGGATAAAATGAAACCTCAACGTCGAATGAAATTCAAAATATCTTTTATAAAATTCCACGAAACGGGTTCGTTCGCAATGCATGCGCTATGAGTGTTCCGTTTTTTCGTCTTCGATAAAAATTAATCGGGAGCCGCGACGTTTCGCGTCGACGTTAATAAAGCCCTTTGCAATTTATAAGATGGTCGCGCGCACGAAAAATAAAATAAGTAATTATCTCTTGAGTCGCGCTCCGCCTATTTACGGACCTGGAAGGTAAAAGAAAACCGCAATGAGGGGGATATTAAAAAGTCAAATATTTTTAACGAGCATGAAAGTTAAATTCGTCGCTGCGACTGCAGAGAACGAAGGCAAACATTGGATTTTCCTGGGCGAGCGTGCACGCGGAGGCGGACAAAGAGGCATCTCGGAAGAAAAACCCCCTCGGAAAAAAGGAAATACGAGACGGTCTAGGCGAGGCGACGTATAAATATACAGCTTGAGATAATAGCAAAGAACGAACGCGAACGTGATTTTCCAGAAATGTTCCGTATACGTCGTTTAACGTTGGCGTACGCGACGTACTTCAACGAATTGCGTTAATGAAATCACCGTCGCGGCACGTTAACCGAGTTTTACAACGGCAATGATCGCGACGGAAAGAGGGAAATAAAGGCGACGGACGAGAGAAAAAATCGGAGCGAAAAAGGTGAAATATAGGTACCTACGCGGGGCTGGCTCGCGGTAGGGGCATCTGAATTTTCATATACCGCGCGTTAACGCTTCGTTAAACCCGATAACAATTGCAGTGCGGAAGCCATATAGTCCGGGCGCGTCTCGCGTTAATCTCGAGGCGAGAACGTGGGAGACATCTCCTGGCGTGGGAGACCCGATGCCGTCGCGCGATCCCGAAACGCACGGAATGAATAATAGCCGGGCCGCCATAGGTTTATTAATTTTCGCGGAGTCGTGAAAGGAATTGCGAAACGGAGGAAGCGCACGCGCGACAAAGATAGCAAGACACAGAGAGAGAGAGAGAGAGAGAGAGAGAGAGAGAGAGGTAGAGAGAGAGAGAGACAGAGAGAGAGAGACGAATTTATCTGCGGCACGTTTATCCTCGGTCGTGGGATTATTACGTTTCATGATCTCGAACCGCGACGCGGCGGGTAAAGCTACATTCCGATATTGACTTTCAATTTGGCAGTGGAGTTGGACGGAGCGCTCGGAAGGGGGTGAGAGTCCGATCGTCTGACTGGCATTCTTCGTTGCTTACGACGTCCCGAGACCCTCATCCTCATCCTCCTCCGATATTTCCCGCCGCGGTCCTATTATCCCGCTCGAGTTACGAACGGCCACACCTGTGTTACGCGCGACTCGAGATTATACAACAACCCAATTGCGAATATCGGGCGTACCATTTCGTCGAACAATAAGTAAAATGAAAATTCGGTTCTACGGGCTTTTTGGTTTACAATGAAAACTCGTGGCGATGTACAGAGAATGGCGAAAAAGAAAACGTAAACGGTAATAGAACGAGTGCCAACGTTTTACGAAATCGAAGGCACGTCGTTGGAACGAGGCAGAACGTAAAACAAGACGAAAAGAAAAAAAAACATTTACTCTCCTTCAGAAGGAAGGAGAAAGAGAGAAAGAGAGGGAGGGAGAGAGAGAGAGAGGAAAAAAGAGAGTTCGTAAGGGGTGTGTAACGGCGACTACTACGTTACGCGCGTTGTTTCCTGGAAGGAGAGTGTAAAATATTCGCGTTTCGCGCTGTCCCGCTCGCCATACGTCACGGGGCGTAAAGTACTTTCAGCGAGAAAGTGAAAAAAAAGGAGCGCGATAGCTCGAAGTGTATGTATCCCTCTTTCGGCATGGGGAAGCAAGATTTAGAGCTTTAAGCTCGCACTTGACCGTGGGTTGGGTCGACATTAGCCAGTCCTTTCGACGTCGGGAAAAAAGATAGACCGGATTAGGATGAGGATAATAATTGATTGTCGACTTGAGTCAATAACTTAACTTCAACTCGGAATCTTATCTTAAGCCGAATGTCTGTTCCATCTACTTTGATAAATTTTTCCCTCTCGGAAAAAAAATCGGAGGAATAGCGATTAACCGAAGGGAAGTAAGAAAATTCTCGAATAAGTTAATTGGAATATTTTTTCTCCCGTGTTCTCTCCCACCACTCGTTTGTTTTCGCGAAATGGCTAGTTCGAAGGAACTAGGGTATGTAATGACAGTCTCGAGCGGCACCGGCATCCACGCCGCGAATAAGAAACGACGAATGTTACGAGAGACGGTTACTCCAACTTTGAAAGCTCTCGTTACTCTCGCCTCCATTCAGCCCGACTTTGGGCCACCAGCCAGCCGAGACGAGCGTGTTACCCTTTCTCCTTCTCGCCTCCCCCGTCTCCGCAGACTCCACCGATGCTAGCTATATCGCCGGCGAATCACGTTTCTGTTCGCGTCTAACCGCATCCACTCCCACTATGCAAATTTTCTTACCGGAGCGATGCACGTGTGCGTCCATAGTCGTATAAGCCGCGCGATCGCGGAAATTGTGGAAGAGACGAACGATCCGCGCCCAGTCGGTAGTACAAATAAATCCGATCTGGTCAACGAGCTTGTTTATTCTCCTTTTCATCGTCGACCCTTCGAATTCCAATGCACTCTCCGACGTTGCAAAATCGAATGGAAATCCTGCTAATATGCATTAAGTTTGCCGAGAACGTCGTCGCGCCTCGACAGTTTATATCCGGACAAACGGCTCGCGACCCGTTAACAATTTACGGCCGATCGCGCTCGAAAACTCCGCAATACTCGATTATCAGCGAATTATATTCGCGAGGCTGTTCGATATTCGCTATATGACGCGTCGAATTTCGCTCGTGGAATGAAAATTTTACTCGGTCGCGTGACTTTTGTACTCGGAAACGAGCGATATTAATTCCTCGAATATTGTTTTACGCGCGATATTTTTTCGAATCGGTGGCAATAAAGAGTGACGCGAAATTGGTGCGAGAGCGAGTGTTAATCTCATTAATCGATCCCGTCGTGGCCATTTAGCCGCTCGAGTCGAAGAGGCAACGACGGTAGTCGACCATTAACCCCGCCATCCATGGTATTACCGCTCGCCGATAAGATAAAATTATTTACAGGTCTGGCCGTAACGAGCGGCTCAGCGTACACGAAGCAGCCCTCCCTACGGGTTGATTTATCGCGCGCGTTTACCCGAGAAGTTGAGGGACACGCGTAAAAGATCGTAAACGTTCAACGTGTCCGTCTCCATGCAACTACGCGCATACTTCATAATACGGTTCCTCGTTATTCGACGCGCTCTGCACGCGCACCTTCGTTAACACCCGTGAAAAATTTCTCGTCGAGCGCACTAGCGAACCTTGAATAATTTCGTATGCGCCCCGTATAACAAGAATATTTTACCGCTATACGACAACTCTCGAAAAATTTACTCGGAGTCACTCGTATTTTCCACGTCTTTCCGAATACCGCAAATCTAGTTTTCGAGTCGACAAATTTTTATGATTTTTGAGAAGGTAATTTTTTATACTCTTGTTGCTGAATTTAATAAGTTGTTAGCTGCAATTTTGATATACATGTATGACGAGAAACCAATTTTGATATTTATTGATGCAATATTCGAGTACAAAGAACGAAAACAATACAACTAAGAAACAATCGAAATTCGGTCAAAAAACCGATAAAATTTTTTCCGACCCGGGTTTATTCGACGAAATTTCATTTTAACCCAACGAAACGGTAGGACTTTTCCCGACAAGCGAGGTGTTTACTTGCGTATTCACCGGAAAGCGCCAATAGGAAAGACAATTTCCTGGCTGTCCCGTTTATCGGGAATACGGGATAGACTCATTCGGCTCACGGTCATCGCGGGAGCATATAACGACGGGAGATGGTGGTGCCGAGACGTGACGGCGAGATCGAATCTATTTTTAAGTGAAAAACGAACGACCCGAGGGAGAAATGAAAAGAATAGCCTCGGAAAAGAAAAACGGCGAATCGTGTAGGACGAATATGAGGAATATACGGTGGAAAATTTAGCGGTATTCGAGACCTTCCCGAGCTAAATTAAAATATGCCGGAGAAGTCGAAGACAGTTGTAGAAACCGCACGATTTATTTTTCATTTTACTATTCTCATGCGGTACCTCGCGAGTGCGCGCGAGTCCAGCGCACGGATAACGAAAAACTATGAAAAATTTTTATGAAGGTAGCGCGTCAAAGCGAATACAAAGAGACTGGCTGGGAAATTCTTTCCTCGAAATGCCTGCGAATTCGGCACCTCGTAAAAGTTAGCTGTCGTCCCTGAGCCGAATCCCGAATGCGGTCGCGGATGGCGACAACGATTTTTAATAAAAAAAAATCGAAGAGGAAGAATGAAATTTTTCTCACTTTCCGATGTACATACCCACTCTCTTGCGATTTGTCACGAAACGTTTAAATCTCCCCCTTCGCGGTGCCGGAACGTGACTCCACGAAACCGTGCAAAAGTTATTGCGCCCACACCAAAGTCGGCCCCGTAAATGCGGCATCCGTTCAATAATTTACCTGTTGGACCCGGGCCGTTCATATCCGGCTCACATTCGCACTTACGAACAATTCGTCATTTCACCTCAAATCGCTTCTTCCTTCCCTTCGATTCGCGTCCGCGACGAATGCGCGATAACCGACGAGTTCGCAATAAAGCTCTCATTCCCAGTTTCGTTTCGTTAAAATAAGAATGAAACTATTCTGTACGTAAAAAGTACACAGTAAGGTAGAAAAAAAATTTATCCGCAGCTCATCCTATTATTAACGACTTTCAACCAGGCAACGGTCCGCCGTTGAGAGATTAAAAATTCGTGTTATACGGGAATTCTTTTACCTTTTTACAGATGCCGTCCATCAAATAATGACGTGAAAAAGGCGCTACTCGCTTCCCGGGAAATCTCGTTATACACATTTTGTCGTACATGGATACGTATATATTTTTTCTAAACAAGAACTTCAAAGGGTAAATTTTTTTCGCATAAGAAAAACAGTATGGAAATGAAATCAGTTTTAAAAGGCGATGAGTTTAATTAAAGTGCAAAGCTTTTCTCGGTCGCAGTGCTCGAAAAATCGTCACGACTAGACACGGCCCTTGCGGCTCTCCCCTCACTCTCTTTCTCTCTCTCTCTCTCTCTCTCTCTCTCTCTCTCTCTCTCATTCTTCTTTTCGCCCATCCCTTCGGCCCATTATGCAAACCTTGCGCACCTGGTTTTCCTTTGCCGCCTCATTCACGGCTTACGCGTAATTTCACTTTGGTATTTTCAACGATATTATACACCATAAAGTATTCCTCTCCGACACGTTATATCGCGTAAAACTTTGATTGAACGGTAAATTGCATTACGATTAATATAAGAAGCGCGAAGCGCGCGCGGCCGCGCTAACCGGTAAACTCTTTTGCTCCTATTTGGCTGTCGTTCGAGGCGGGCTCGCGCAACCGAGCCGTAAACTCGTCAAATAATACGTTGCCGCTCGTATTTATTTCACTTTGGGTGTACACGCCAAGCGCAAAAGAAGAGAAAATCGTAAAACCATGCCTGTGGAAATTTCATATCCCCTCCATTCTCCTCTCGCCCGTCTTATGCACTCCCCGTGCCGAAGTCGTTTTGTCGGAAAGTGCAACGGAATGGGCAGGCGGAAGCATCTTAAACTCAAAAGTTTACCCACCTAAGTAAGTAAACTCGCACTGGGCCACGGATTTCACCCGAATTTACGAGATCTTAAATCGAGGCATTCCGCGAGTGATTTTCGAACTAGAAATATTCCATAAATTTTCCACAGTCTCATGAAATTATGTCGAATATTTCCGTAGAATAGAGAGCGATCCATTAAAGTCTAGTAGTGAGTATTCGCTAAAGGAATATTTTCCGCGCGTTCATTTTAACGAATTTTTTCGAGTGGAAAGAGCATTGTTTTGGTCGGACCTCGTACACGAGCCGGTACGTTAGAGCATGTTTCGGTGCATTCCTAACGGTGCATCGGCAACTTTCGAATTCATCGTCGTACGTCACATGCATCCTTCAATCGCGACGTCCTGTCGCGAGGCGCCTGATCGATTTTAATTTTCGCGAGCCTCGAGACACGCGCGTCTGCTCCGCTCGCGAATGTAAATGCGCACGCGGTGCGCGGGGCAATGATGGATCGTCCGGGACGGATGCATATGTGCGAGCGCAACCCGATCACGGCCTGACAAGAGCAAGAATACTCGCGAGACGGTATCCGGAAAAACCATTAGGACCGTGACGTGACATCGGCACGCGGAGGATAAAAAAGTCCGCCAAACGATATCGCCCCGTCATCGATAACGTCCGATGTACGATCGAGCGCTGATTTCGTTAGCCAAATAACTCTCGCTCGTTTGATACTCAATCTTTCGTTGGTTCAACGATACGTGATATTTTTGTTACGCCTTGTAGAACATCTACGAGGCTCCGATTATAATTGAATACGGCAATGTGGGCGAACGTGCGGTCGAACCGTTCGAGAAATTATTCTCACGGCCGGTTACGCGAACGTGGCTGGGTGCAGGTGTTAAGAGGGCTGCAGAGTAGAAATTACGAGAGTCGCCGAGAAATTGGAAGGCGGTACTGAATTTTGCCTTGAAAACTTTCTCAAAAGTAATCCTGTCGGTCTCGAGATGCCGGACTTTAATTTTCAGCCAGGAGAGCTTGTGGAGTATTAAAATTTCCCCCTCTCTCTCCCTCCCTTTACGGTTCGACGTCCTATAATTAAATGTGAAACAATAAGTTTGGTTTTGCACGCCCGGGGCTATCGAAAATTAGCTCTGTAAAAACAGGGTTGCTTCATTACGAGAATTCGTTACTTTGTTTTACGCTCGATGTCTTTATTTGTACTACGCTGATTAAACGTAGTCGCGAGTAAAGATTCTATCTCGATGGGCGTTCATTTCGCGTTAATTTAGAAATTGGGACGAGACGTCACGCGCTGGATATTATTAGAATGTGTTCGAAACACCGGTGACCAGCGCTATCTAACGACACGAACGAGCACTAAATCGAATATTAACGAACTCCAACTTGTGGTACGTATTATGAAAGTACGAAGCGCTGTTATGGGTATAAGTGCAACGAAACGACAGTCTCGCACAATGAAAATTAATGAGAGAGCAAGATGTTTTGAATTCTATTACGAATCGACTTTATGAATTCATAGTAATAAATGGAATTATCAAACTCTATTATCATACGAAATAATATCTGCGTTGATTCCATTCAATTGTTAGTTCATAAACATCGAATTTTTATCCGATTTTTGAAACTTTTATCGACCAACGACAATCGACGAGAGCTGTACGAATGAAAAAGCGAATGGATCGAGTGGACAGAAAATTTTTTTCCACGCACTCATTTATTATTCAAAATTCTTTCCCGCTCTTCGTTTTATCACGAATCGTGGAGAGTCTCTACGCGGTCGACGGCGAGGTTTCCGGCGCCCCAGCGTCGCGTGCGCGTCGTTTTAACCGAACAGCCAGACGAAGTGTATTTAGGCTGGCGTGCGCCAAATTTAGATCAGTGCGTAACGGAACTCGGACGTACGCGCGGTCCGCGCGAGGTATTCCCATCGATTTCTCTTCTCGTGACAATCCCGCGCACGAGTCGACGAGGATCGTTTCGCTCTCTGCTCGCATCCGTTCGTCGCCTATTTTCGTTTTATTCATAGCACCGGTGAAACAAAAGGAGTGTGTCGAAATTCAATAAGAAACTCGCGATCGAAAAACGCGCTCGAAAACTCGTCGATGGTCAAACTCTGTGATTCACCGATTTTCTGTTTATGGGGATATAATTGTGACAAGATGATGTGAATATTGCGACGGTGCTGCTCCGACGGTACACTCTTCGAGCTTCATTCCTAGTTGATGACTTTCCAGACGGAGTTCAATATCAACGCGTATCTCATTAGGGTATACGTTGATGATTTCTTGTCCAGAGAAAAAATAATACTTACGTACATTGTTGCGAAGAAATAACAACAATAATAATAACAATTCGATTATTCGCGCATCGTTAAGCGATATAGCACGAAGAAGGAAACTAGTTTCAGAGAGGTGGATGAATCCCGTTTTTCAGAAACACCATTCTAGAGAATCGTCTCGACGAGCTTCTAGAACAATCTACTTCTGCGACTCTCCTGAAGTGAACTTCTATCGGCGTGCTGGTGCGTTCTAGCCGTAAAACTCGCCTCTGTCCGATTACTCGAGTCAAATTTTTTTAATTGAACGAGACAGCGTATCACTCATCTTGCGCTCGCAATCAACGTGAAGTGTACATTTGTGCAATTTCAAACGTATAGGCGAATATTTGAACATGACGTCTCATTCAATTTCAATTTGCGCTGCGTTTAATTCTCCCCGTGGACATTTATCGAGTAATTAAAAAAAAATCAACGACTATACAGGCGCGCTTGTTTTCTGAATAATACCGCCCGACGGGCGCACGGAATGGGAGATTTTGAGAAAATAACGCGGGAGCGGACGGCGTACGTTACGGCCAAGTTAGAAGGTAGTTTCCCCGAGTTTCCACGAACGAGTTTAAGGTGCGCCCTTTCGGCTAAGCAGGCCGGCTGAGCGCTCTCCATAGAGTTGCGCAAGTTAGCGTGTATATGAGCATCTCCAAAATAACGTCGCAAACGTCGTATATGTAAAACGTTATTTCGAGAGGGCCGCTGTTCCCATATTGTCCCCACCGAAATTCGACTATGCAACCGCCGCCATAGAAACTCGTTTGTCGTTATGAGTGAAATGACAAAACAGCGCGAATCGGATTTTCCATTAAAAAAAAAAGGTGGAAAAAAATTATCGTAGCGTTTTTTAATTGGAATCCCAAAGAGCCGATAATTCGAGTAAAAATTGAAAAGACATGACAGGTGTCACAACAACGAATATCCCATTTTGATTTTCCGTTCTTTCTCCCTGTATTCGCCCCCTTTCGCGCTCACTCTCGATTTTGGCGAGAGAGTTTAAGCGATCCTGAATTTTGTGGCTTTTTGTTTCGAACGTAGAACGAGTCGCTATTGAAGTTTTATTATCGCTCTTATCCCTTTATAAAGCGCAAATATTCACTCGGAGTAATTTTCGAAGGAGCTAGGAACTGTCAATCTAAACAAAAGAGAGAGTTCCGTATCCTTTATCTCTTCCAAAGATAAAAGTTTATTTCGCTCCCATTAACTTCGTCGAAGATCTTCAAAGACCCTCGTTTCCGCGCAATGGAATCCGAAACGTGGAATAATGCACATCGCCGTCCAAGACGGAACTTTTGATCGGACAAACGGCGTATATCTATATCCAAGGTGTAGTTAAAACGCGGAATAATCGTTTATCCGTCCGACTCAGGGCCATCGTATATCGACGGAACTCGTAAAATGAACGAATTTCGGCAGTAAATTTTTTCCCGGACAACAAAAAAGGGACATTTAATCGTCGAGGCGCAAATCCGAGAACTCATTAAAATCGAATTTCATAAGGAAAATTGAAGCGCGAGTCGAACGACCCGATCGCAACGATGAGCCTCGCTAATTGTACTCCGAACCTTTTGCCAAGAAAATTCATTACGAGTCGTATTCTCGACTGAATGATACACTCGAAAATTACGCTCCAAATAACCGTGTCGAGCGCGTAACCCAGATATTGGGATTTTGGGGTAACAGGTGCGAGGGGTAATGCGCGCGCATCGATCTTTCAATCACCGCTCGCGAATCGAATGCGCTATCTTGATGCGTTTTTAATAGCCTTTCGTTGTTACCTGGTCGTGTTTTTCGCGCGTGTACGCCATTATATCTGGGAAACTCGGAGAGGTGGAAACCGCGTTCGATTTCACGGGGCAACGGAGTTTCCGCAGCTGCGTCAAAGGGCTTGCGTTGATTGCGACTCTCGCGAAGGCCTCGCCTCATCTCTCCTCCGCATGCGAGTTTAACACGCGCAACTCCTTGCGTGAAGTATAACTACCGCACGCGTCGGCACACCTTAAACTTACGACACTCGCGCGCCAGTCGTACGGTAATTGGTCGACGAGCTGGAGACACGCGCCCCCCCCCCTTCCCCCGTCCCCCCTCTTCTTACTCTTCCCTCGTCGCCTCGAGCACGAGTTTCGGAACACGGCTCTTAATTCGCCCAAGACGAGCGCGTATGTCGATAATTTAACGCGTAACGCGCGGAACGAGGGAGACGAACTACCGCGGGATGAATCGTCCCGCATAAATATGCAACAGCTGCGAACTCGATCAAAGCCTGTCGCGAGGTTCGTCGAAATCATTACAACGTCGGGTTAGCTGCGCGATAATAGATGAAAAATTTCATTTGCCTGAGGTGGGAGGTACTCGAAATATTAATTACGAGCACGTCGCGAAACTCGCCGGTTACACGGGGATCGGAATGGTCGGACGGGATTATATCAACCGGCGAACTGACACAGATTTTCAAACTAATTGAGGATTGGCGAGCTAGCGCGCCACTCCGATATCCGATAAAAAAGAGATAAAAAACAGAGTTGCCAGAGCACCGAGTGGGCTTTCTCATCTTGACCTTCTTTCGCGACTTGTCGAATCGTCGCACGTTCATTACATTCCATGGCTATTATCACCTCTCGTATATAGAAAAAGAGTGTCAAAAGTGCTTGATAATACCGCGAATTACGCCGCATTGAACTTCTCACTGACCAAACGCCACGTGCAAACGAATCGGAACAAAATATACGAGTAACAATTCATTACGAGCGTCTGTCGACTCGCGTAAGACTCAAATTGATAAAGCAAACGCTCTATTTCGTCTCTTATCTCCGCGTCTTGCGTTATATCAAAATCTCGAGCGAAAGAGAGAAAGGAAGAGATAGACGCACCGACGGTTCTGGAAAAGGGAAGCCTTTGATTCGTCGGGAAAAGCGGTTTAACGTCCTGTCCCATTTTATTAAACTCCTTTTATAGCTCTGTTTACAGTGGAATCCTTTATTCCGTCGATTCGCCGGTAACAGTGACGACGAGAAAGTTAAGTGGTTTTTTAAAACTTCTATTTTTGATGGTCTTGTTTATCGTCGTCATAAATTTATAACTCTGGGGTAAAATCTTGGAGCTTTGCTCGTGTATTCTATATGTATACAATTATATATAATAGGTACATGTAATACATTTGAGCTAAAAAAATTTTTTCGCCATTAATTTTTTAACGCGATATGGTACACTCCGTTTGACGTACCGAAAAAAGTGCAGAAAGCTCGGTTGATCCCCCAATTTGATTCGAACGATGTAATATGAATGTTAATAATACTATAGTACCTGCGGGTAATAAGGCCTAGCTAAGCGGATTTTAAGATAAAAAGAAAAATAAGATAAATATTTACTATTTATCAATATAAATTGTTTGTATAGTTATCTTAGAATGAGTTGAGAACATTAATTTTTTAATATTATTCATACAAACCTATAAATAAATCATTTTATAAAACACAAGATTTTATAAAACATTTTATAAACAAGATTATATAACATGTTTAACACCCATCTGGGCATTCAAATGCACTTGAATCGTCTAGTGACAAACCAACACATTCTGCACGACGCCATTTGCCACATTTTGCACATATCCTCATGTTGTCGATCTCACATCTTCTCTGCACCATGTTGCATTTATCCCTTCGTCTAGTTTCAATTTTTTTTTGTTTTTATTTTCTTTTATTTTTACATAGCGCATAAGAAAACCTATGGTAAGTTTCGACAGGCCTTATTACCCGCAGAGACAATTATTTCTTTTTGACTTATAAATAATATATGGTGTGAAGTAAATGTAAAAAAAAACATGACTAGCGTGAAGAAAACGAATCGAAGATAAATAATATTCAAATATATTTAATTAGTAGTGAAAATTATTAAAGTTATTTGCATTTTACTATTGCGTGAGGTTATAATTTTGATCGACACGAGTTGTCGTGATACACATTGTGAAGCACAGAACGCAGTCTGACCATTCCCGAAACACAAACATAATTGTTTATGGCCGTCGAACGTATACTGATGTTTTCGTATGCTACATATTATTTTTAATACTATTTCTGGCTTCTAGGCCTTATTACCCGCTAGGCCTTATTACCCGCAGATACTATACAGCGAAGTCTCGTCACACGACTACCCGCTCACGTTCGTTACTCCAAAATTGAAATCTTTCGTTAATTAAAATCATCGATCTGCTGGTTTTTTGGGTCAATTAAAATGCACACGTGCTGCAAAAAATAGCCGAAAATCCAGTTACGAATCAAAGTCCTCTTCATAATCCAACGGCACTCGAATTACGGATTTGAATCGTTGGTTGAATTAGCGATCGCTACTCGATCGTCTCCAAACGAAACGTACACTCCGATCGAATCGCTACAAGTAACTCTTTTGAGTGCGAATTAATTAAACACGGCGGAACTCGAAGTGAAATAATCCGTTCGGAAAGGGTTTCTTTGTTCGTCGCGATTTTTATTAGCCCGTAAACGTTTTACGTAACTTCGAACGGTTTTTAGCGTTCATCGCGAAGGAGTATAGTCCTTGCATATAGCGTCCGCGAGGAGAGAAAGAGCCGTTTTATGCGGTCGCGTTGGCGCCCGCGCGCCTCTCGCACGGGCCATTCTCAAAAAGCACTTCCGCCCTACCGAAACGACCCAACGTCACACGTACGCAGCTACGCGACGGATTACGAGCGGAAGCGGACGGTGAGGCCCGCCAAAAAGTCGAAAACGCGTGGCTAGTCGAGTGAAAAATAACGAGTAACAAAAAATACAATCGCTGGCTCGGCTTGAGCCATCCCTCCTCGATCCTCGATCGTGGATGGCGATACCTGTTACCGGCTCAAAAACTCCAAACTCTCTTGGCCTTAATTATAATTATTATACAGAACACACCCTAAAATTTTGAATTCAGAATTTCAAGTGAGTTCGTAGTTACTTCGTGAAATGTACAAGCTGCGGTCAACTTTCCAGCGGGTTGTTGACCCTCGATTAATGAAAAATCGAAAATTAATTTACCACGACGTTTAAGAGTACATCGCGCTTAAAAACCATCCTTCGATGAGAAAAAATCAATATGCGCGGATACGGAGCACGAGGGAGGAACCCAGGATGATAAACTCGTGGTAAACTGGTAGGACAGTGGAAAAGAGAGAGAAAAGGAACGGCGCGGGGCACGATGGAGTGCGTTCCGAGGCGTGCGAACAATACTGTACACACGACAAACGATCGGTTCGTGTGTTACAAGACACGCGTGGCGCGTTCACGTACAGATCGTTTACGTACACGGCTCGCCCGTCGGTGGATGCGCTCGCGTTACGGCTGTATTGCGATTCTCGCGGCAACGCGAATAACAGGAAATAAATTAAAGGCGTCACGATTGGTTTACTGGTGCAACGTGACCAACGGCCGATC
>NCVS01001488.1:144927-172302 GCA_003055095.1 Goniozus legneri
CGTCTCGTACAGTCCGTACAAGCCTCGAAATAATTCATCAAGTTCTATTCGACCAACTATTCGATATCCACTGCGCCAAAGTCGTTAAACGGACTGCAAAATTGGATAGGCCGGCGTACCGCGTTCTCCCATTGTCAACTTCGTTACGAGTTGTCGCTATTCTACTTTTTTTCCTACCGCGAATCCGTTTAGAGTTTAAAGTAACAGTGGGACGCGGGGCATTATCTTTTTTTTCAACTCGCTCGGCCTCACTCCGCTAAGTACCTTAACTTCGCTCGTTACGGCGAAAAACGAATGAACGAAATCGCTAGTTGAATAAATAAAAAGTTCGACAGCGAAAATAGTGCTCGAGTGGAAAAATGTTATTTCCTGCCCACTCTCGCGCGTCGCCATCGAGATTTAAAACCCTACGTAGTCCCGTCGTATCGGATAAGATCGAAAGTAATCACTTAGTGCGGCGAAAAATGGTTCGAGTTCAATGAATCGAAAAGTCCGACTCGCGTTTGAACTTGTCTGTTTCTCCCATCGAGTCGAGAAAAGTACAAATAATGAGTACGGTGTCTTCGAGATCTATCGAGAATTGAACATTGTCCTTCGAGGGTGTACGCAAGGGATATTCTCGTCCAGTGTGCTACACATTGCGTCGCAAGAACACGATACGTCTATCTCATCTGCGGAATTTGCGGGTTGGCGAGGAATGCTCATGCATGAGAGCTTGCGTAATGTCAGCGATGAAGTAACCGATACGCTACATGTGCGTTCGGAAAACATCAAACTCGCGAACTCTCCTCTTCTTCGTCGTCGATTACGTTTATAAATACATTCTCGTATGATAAAGAGGGGTCAAACACATGCTGTAACAATTGTGAAAATATTATTTGTTTTAAAACCTCCACTGTGCAAAACTGTGCTCGTACAGTAGAAGTAGAGTTAAAAAACTAAAATTGCACTAAATATTTTCTGTTAAAAAAAATCCAGAAAATACGTGTTAACTTACTCTTGTTACAACTATAATCTCTACTCTCAGCGGCGCTATTTCATCGATTTACAGTGTTACATTAATGATAGTAAAAGTTTAGCTTCCTGTATATTTCGTACCTTGAGTAGACTTTGCCTAATTTTACGCTGCCTAATTTCTTGCGGATTCCATCTATGTATCTCTACCTTCATTTGTTAAAACCAACACTAATAAATGGAGTATTGTTGTGTATGTTTATTGCCGAATATAATTATTTGTAAACTGAACTTGAAATATTTTCTTTTCTTTCAGATTTTTACCAATAATGATAATGGGACGATATCGTCTGCTCGCTGTAATACTGATTCTCTTTTCGTCAGTGCAGCCAAATTATGGCGCTTCGCGCCCCATAAAAGTCGGTAAGTGCAAATTCTCTCTCGACGGGCTATCGTAAAATATGCAATTGAAATAATACATTCAGAACGAACGATCGCCACTGCGGTGAAAAGTGGCCGAAATCGTGTTCCGATTAACAACCGGAAGTGAATTTTTAATTACGCTCGGGTTCGCGGGGAGGAAATTACAAGGGTTTGGGTAATCCGGACGGATAAAAGCGGGTTCGGGATAGTCGGCTTAATATGCGGACACGTAAATTACGCGCATTTCGAGCTGCAGAACATAGAAACTCTAACTGCGGTGCACGCTTTATCTGCGCTCTATGCAGCTGCTCGTAGTCGTTCTTCGACTGGGGCATGTGTGGGTGTACGGTAGGGGGAGGTGAGGGGAGGGGGAAGAGGTCAAGTCGCGAGACGGTCTTGTGTATACACGAAGAGCACACACGTTTGTCACACGAGGCGGACCCGAATATCGTCTCCTTATGAAAATGCCTAAATGTTTAGAAGCGAATGAATGGCTTTCATAAGAGAACCAACCCCTTTCCTCTTCTCTCTCTCTCTCTTTCCCAGCCTTCCATCCGTCGTCGGGCTTCCACGGGCTTCCCTCTCGACGGCTTTCACGCAGCCGCCGGGGGGTTGAAACGGGCGAAAGAGGAAGCGCATTTGACGCTCAAATCTCGTTGCATTCGCTATATATACTGTACAACACGGCGCAACTGGCGTGCGAGAGAAAGTTACACATCGTCGCGCATATACGCGTATTCACGTGAGCCGCTGAAAAGTATATTGCGTTTCGTGAGCGTAGTGAAAAGTGCCAAAAAAAAACCAGTTATAATAACGATGATAGAAGCTAGCTAGGTCGAATCCAAACACCGGTGTAAAAAAAATTAAAGAATTCCAGGAATTCGTAGATCGAGAGTTCGAGATAGCGTCGCCTGTTAAAAAATATTTAACGATCGCAACGATTTTCAATTTTTCGATACTTCATTTTCTTTATCGATGGCGGGTCCACGAACGAATTTTGCGACGTTATATTGACGTTTAAAATTACGACGCCGAAACTAATTACGAAAAAAGCGGAGTTCGCGGGTCGTGTATCGATACATTACCTCAATTGAGCAACAATACCGTCGCGTCCTCACAATGGAATTCGGTATCGTTTGATTTTCCCGTTCGATTTTCGGCACTTCGATCTGTTGGTATCAACGATGCCCTCTGCAATCAGTTCGACACGCGTACGAAACCTATAGGTAACGGAAATAAACGATGGAGAACAAAAAACAAATAAAATGGAACAAAGTCGAATTTGTTTACCATTTTCGAATACGGGAGGGTAAATATTTGCTATCGTGTACATACACCAGTCCTATTGTTAGACAAAAGATCTGAAATTCGCGGGAAATATTAAATCTCGTATGGAGACGGGAGAGAAATCTTCTTTAGGATCTCAAAGATGTCTTCTCGAGTTGTTTGCGCAAGATCTAATACGGATTTTTAAATCCAAAATGTTTTCACGCGAAAATCAGTGAAACAGCTATGATATTCAATGTAAATACTTGTTCGATTCTATTTACTGAATCTATTCTCTAGCACGGATAAAAAAACTCTCAAATATAAAATACAATGAATGCTGACAAGCGAGATATTTTAATAGTTTGAAATATTTTTGAAAAATTGTCTAAATATTTCCACAAAATTCACGCTCTATAATTTTAACAAATTCACGCTTCGATTTTTCGAGAACGCATTACACCGAATGATTTATTATTAAAACGTAATTCGCAGAAAATATACGAAATTTGTATGTGGTTATTTGAGTATCCTAAAATTACAAAAATAATTTGTGCGACTCCAGATCGAATCGGAATTATTGATCGTCAATTCTGCAGCTTTCGAAATCAAATATATTTATGCTGAAGCGTAGCTGAATTACAAGCTAAAATTCTGTGCATTATCGATTCGCGTATTCAGGGTTCGCTGAGTATGGATAGATTCTAAACGAGTGCGAAGAATTAATCTCCACGGACGACACTTTCGCGCGCGTTTCTTGCTTTTTTTGCGGTTGCGAAATAGCTCGCGTACGAAACGAGGAATTCGTACGAGTCATGAATAATTACCCGTTACACTCAACGAGGGCTAATTTCCTAATGTAATTACCAACGATTATACGAACGAGCGTTCGGTCGTCCCGACACCACCGCGGCGAAAGCACCCATAGCGCTCAGGATTATCGATTCACCCGTTCGCGAATCTTCACGCGTTCGCGCCACTAAAATTTATCACTCGCATAACCCATAACGAGGGCTCCGTGACAGACAGTGGGCATTGCACTTATCGCCGTATAATCACGCCAAGCGGATTGTATTGTAACCGACGATACGAAGAGACGGTAAATCTCGCCGGTTCGTGCCTCCCGCGCGTTTCAGCCAGCGCGATGGCTCAAAACTCGCGGTGATAAAATGATTTAGAAGCCAAGGGGGTGCGCGAGAGCGGAGGAGAATCGCGTTCGTCCTCGGGAAATTCTTACGGCAAAGCGTAACGTACCTAAGTTGGGGAATTATTTAGAGGCCCTATTTTATTTATCGAGTTCCCAAGATATTCTTCCTCATTTCGAGGCGACCCACTTGCGGAGTACGACAATGCGCGTGGATGGGCGTACTTTCTTTATTTGACTCGTGCATTTCGCGCGCTTAGCGTGCATAATGCAAGGGTAGGACCGGTGTTACATATGCAGGCGGTAGATACAAACTGCGGGTTTACTTCAACACCCGCCCCTAACCGTCTCGTGCGACCCAGCGAGTTGGTGCGACGTCGTACGTGACGTCTCGCGACGTCACGCGCGCCACCAAATCAAACAACGTATGAGGCCACGTACCGTATCATAGCTCGAAGGTACCCCGATCCTTTTCTCCCCCGCGTTTTATTTTTCGCCGATCTCACGGCTCGCACTCGCGAATGACCCGGTTGGATTCGAGACTTTACCGTTTCTCTTATGCGAATACGTACGTACATTGTCGTTCAAAAGTTTCGAAATGAGTGAAATTCGAAACGCGGCGGCAACTTTTACGGGAAACTCGCGAAAAGCGATAATGAATATAATTTCTCGGTATTGTATGCAAATATTTATAACAGTGGGATTAAAGCCGAATGAATTATTTCAAATATTCACAAGTTGGATGTATGGAGAACTTTTGAACTATGGTATATGGTGTCGGGGAAGCAAACGATAGCGAAAGATAGCTCTGTGTTATGTATAAGAAAATACGCAAACTCATATTGTCGACGCGGGTGCGCCTCTTGCCAAGAAATATTTATGCGAGGGTTAAGGACTCCCAAGACCTCGGCTCTTCATTTTTAATCGCCCTCCGAATACGCGACAGGCGTAAAGCTCGGGAAAAACTTAACCTCGTTTCGTTTCGGTTGTTATTTATCGCTGAGGGGTGTTTATTTCGAATTCTCTCGCCGTTGTATCAGAATTTTTTTAGCTTCCTCTGATAATTCGCGCAACATTACGGATATCGATATTACACGTTGCTAGGATTCCCGAATGATATACCAATGAAATGATTCGAGCTTTAAACAGAAAATACTATTACATTCTGGCGCTCGTTAAAAACCCCGAACATCGATGACTCTCGAACCATATTCGGGGAAAAATCAATAACATCGCGGCCGCAGAATTCAGAATTGGAGAAATTCTTTTTTAGTGGCGCTCGCGCTCCGAGCGCAAAGCTCACGTACGCGCCCCGATAATTCGTTATGGTAGCGGCAAAAACGTTACATCCCCGTGGGGGCAGGGGAAGGGAGGAGGGGTGGGGAGGGGCCGCGAGCGTTTTCCAATTGGAGAGAACATATTGCTCCTCGGCGCGGATCGACGTTTTTGGCTGCGAAACTCTCGTGCGACTTCGTCGGCTCGCTTTCGTTCGAGTTCCCAAAAATAAACTCGAGGCTCCGACGAGAGCTTGGATAGTCGCGACGGGAGGACGAGCTCGACACCTGCCGTCGATGCAATTCGGTGCAACGCGGTTGCCGCGGTTTTACGGCCGGTAACTCCTTGGCGTGTAACGCGTCGATTCGCGTGCAATTTCCCCTACAGCTCATGCGAGCGATTCGATAAAATTCGTACAAGCCCACGCTCTCGGGTGCGCTCTCACCCCGCACCACCACCACCACCGCCACCCGGCCGTAAAATCGCGCGTCCTGTAAATAAGAATCCCACGGACTTTAAGCGCCGGCGTCGTAATTTTTCGCGAAAACGACTGGAACAAACGCGGAATAAGAGAGGAGAGAGCGTTGCGGGATAAGACGGGATCGCGGTGAGAAAGAAGAAAAATAAAACGAGCCGGGTAAAGGATAAGATATTGCGTCTCGGTGAGCGCGGCGAAGGAACGAGAGAGGAAAAAGGGAAGAAGTGTTTCTCGAAGTATCGAGTGAACCGGGGAAGGATATCGTCGCAGAGCGAACGGGGCGAATTTTCCAATTAATGAATCGATTAAAACGTCACGCGACTTCGAGTGACTGCGACGATGTCCTTTTCCTCTCGGATGTTGACGACGTTGTAATGAAATTCCCGATGCAGAAAAGAAAACGGCGAGAGATCAAGAAGAATGGAGTGACGAATGTAAAGGTGGAGTAAAGTGAAAAAAAGGGAGGAAAGAAAGCTGAAGGAGGAACGAGTAAGAACGACTCGAAACATCCCAGTCTTCTTACCGTCTTTATTGTTTCGCGAGCAAAAAACAAGAAAAAAGGTCATAGGACGAGAAGATACGGAGGGTGGGAGAGAAAAAGAGAAGAAAAAAAGCGGATAAAGTGGAGTAACCGATACAGACAGTAACTTCCGATGAGAAAAATCAAAAGATCGTCGGATGCAACAGAGCGAAGCGGAACGAAACTGCGGGGAAATGTATACGCGTGAAAAAAAAGCGAGAAAGAAGAGACATCGATCGTAACTCGGCCGATCGAGTAAAAACACTCGAGCGTTTCTCTCATCGCGCTCTCCAGTCTATCAAATAAATAATAGACCTCGCGAAAGAATAATTTAAGAGCGATATTATTCCCTGAATGGATGAATATCGAAATTTCACAACGCGGAGTCGGGGCAAATACACGTCCTTCGTGGAAGGTCGGTCTTTGTATATATGCGTAACTCGTTCACTTCCGGTTCGACCGGGGCTCTCATCTCGCTACGAGGATTTTGAATGTCTTTGCAAAGTTTTCTGGACGACAGGGAGAAGGAAAGGAGGGAAGCAGGCGGATGGATGGAAACGACGCGGTCTACTTCCGTTTTCGTGACAAAGATAAAGAAAGGATGAAGATAGGGGAGGGCAGAAGAGAAAGGGAAAGAGAGCGAGAGAGGGAGAGAGAGAAGGAGAGAGATAGAAAAGCGATTGGCAAGACGTTTGCGCTCGGGGAAGTAAAGTAATCGGCAAAGTCCACAGTAGGAACGCCGTGGGTGGGATATAAATGATCTTGTGCTCTCTGGCGTCGAATGCCGAGAGACAAAGCGCGTACACGGCAACGAAGAAAAATCCTCGTCCCAAAAATGTTTTTCGCCGCTGCTGTATTTCTACACATGCTGTATATCCTTACGTTCTCAATCTCGATGATGATCAGAATCGGTGGCGAGAGATAGCCGGTTGTTTTTGCCACCCGAATTGAAAAATCTTATTTTCGTCGAGGAATATTAGCTATAGGGGAAGATTAATCGGGGACTAAAAATTGCGGATCTTTTTTGTTGAGAAGGAAAAAGGAAAACGCAGAGAGAAGGACGAAACTTGAACGTCATAGCGAATTATCAATCTTGTCTCGATGTAGCGGTTCTAAAAACACTGTAAATATAATGCAGCGCGCGGTCTCGCGTCAACGATGGGATGCGAAGTTCGTTAAAAAATCGATAGCGCGACAAAGGCCAAAGTTTCTAACGACGGTGTCTTATACCTCGCGCGATAATTACCTGGCTAAATAATCTGGCCGGATGATAGATACACCCACGGTCCGTCGTTGCGGACTTAACGAAGGCTAACGATTGCCTCAATTACGCGATATATTCAGAGAGCGAGAGCGCGTGACGCACGTGTCTGATATGCATATAAGTCGATTAATGCAAATTACTTTCGCCATCTCCCCAATCTCCATCCATCCCCGTTGAGATTCGTTAGTCGGCAAAACGAACTGGGAACAAGCGAAATATACACCCCTCTGCGATGTCCGCGAAAAATTAATTACGTACGTTTGTTTTTCCGCTCTGCTCTTTTCACCGAAAAAAAAGAACCGCTCATGGAAGAAATTACGTGGAGGATCCAGCGATACCCGCGAGGAGAACGGGAAGCGCAAAATTGGGAATAATGGTTCGCGATTCGAATTCACTAGACGCACTCGGGCCGCTCCTCTTTTACTTTTTAATCGTGTCCTCCACCCCGCCGCTTATTGTTCTTATATCCGTATCTCTTATTATCTCCGCTGTAATCGCAGCGAGAGAGAGAGAGAGAGCCACGCGCTCGCTTGATAACTATATAAGTTTAATTAAACCGGAAAGCATGAGACGCTCGCTATTCTTCCTCGCGCCCGAGTCGTGAATCGCTCTCGTCTACGTCGACAAAAGCACGCCCGAAAACTGGAGGCAGAGAAAGAGAGAAAGAGATGAAGTGGGTAAAATTCCAACGTGAAACGAGGGAGAAAACGACTACCGAGATAATATTAATAAGCGACTGCGGATAATTAAACGATATCGGTCTGGTGTAAGAGAGTTGACGAAAAACCGAGGCTGCCTCTCCCTTTCGGTTTTCAATTTACCGACAAAACTCTTGAATCGAATGATAATTGCCGTCTCGCTGTATTTCGTCGGCGATCCTTGCGATCGCGAATTTATTACGTACACCGATAGTTCACTCGACGAAATCTCCCTCTTAAATTTACGCGCCGAATCATTCGAAATATATATATATATATTTTTTCTCTAACGACTCGGTATTCTCTCCCCTCGCCGAGAGAAAGTAAGAGAAGATAGAAGTTCCGTACCAGAATAGTACGGTGGAGTGTTTGGGTGTGAAATAGATTTATGAAAGGTCGACGACTCGTCCCTAGCTGGTGCTCTCTCGTGAAAGCCTCGGGCGCATACCGTGGCCCAATCTAAACCGGAAATGCCACCTCGGGAGCAAAGTTCGAGAAGGGAAAATCGAATTCGAAGGAAAGTTGGGCTGTTATCGTTACATTTAATTATGCGCGCCAGGTTTGATCGGAAAAGTCGTGGACCGGTAGGCCGTGTGTATATTGGTCGTTATTATCTTACCCGCGGCCTCATTTATCGATCTTATCGGTTCGCGAAGCGAACGAGCCGAAGCGAATCGATGGAACGGGGTGCCGCTGAAACCGCTCCCGGTCGGATAATGAAGACGCTCGCCTCTTGCTCTATTTATCCGTAGAATGCTCTCGGTCCGTCCGGCTCGTTTATTTCCTTTTTTCCTCGCTTTCATCCCCCATTTCTAAAGAGTTTTTTTTTAACTAGGGTCCTTCGTCCGTCGCCTGGAAGCGATAGCACGCTCGCTCCGAGAAATTCAAAACGCCATGGGATTACCGCGTTTGATTTTGAGGACAGAAATAAGAAAAACTCGGGGGAAATTACTCTTGAACGGTACTATAGCATTGTGAGCCGCGGCGAGAAGTATTGCGCGTCGTTAATTTTTCAGCTCGTCTACATCTCTTGGACGTCAACGAAATAGACGCGCGAGTTTACCGTCCAATTAAAAAGGTTTAATTGAGCGAAATTCAGCCCAATGAGTGTAAATACTTGACGAATCGCGAATTTTTTTTTGCGAAATTTTTTCCGAGACAAAATAAAGATGACTTATTACAAGATGGTTACGTTTTTGACGACACTCGTTACAGGAGAAAAATCGAGGACGTCTTCGCGTAATCGATATATTATACTTTATTTATCGAAACAATGGCCGCTAACGATGACCATTCGTCATCATTTCGTAATTTCGTATAACCGCTCTATCAACTCGACGCGGAATTGGTGAATTACAAACATAAAACCGAAAAAAGCCGAGCGAACCTACAAAAGATCCATCGAATGGCTTCGACGAGATTATAACACACCATTGTTCGGCTGTTTGACGCTATTTGACGTGCCGTCGCATTAGAATGGGAGGGAAATGGTGGGACGAGGTCGGGAGGAATCGTTGGGTATAGGGAAAAATCGAGCGCGGGCGAGGTTGTTCGCGAAATCGATACCGGGGCGAGCGCTGTAACGCCGGTCCCTGTTATGGAAATTGGCCGTGGCCCGGATGTCACATATATCTCGGCCGGAAATCGTCGCGAGAGAGTGGCGCGGTTGGAAACGGATCTTATCGGCTCTGAGTTGTGGCGACGATATCGTCCCCGAATCTAAAATATTTCGGGAATAAGTTGGCATTAAATTAAGTGTTTATCGGTTTGGCCGAGAGCGCGCGTGGCGAAGTAGAGGATGGAAGTAGCGGGAGAGTTACGCGAAACGACGTAAACGCTCCTTATAAGCGTCCGCGAAGAGTAACGTTGCATTACCTCTCTCGCAATAATATAAAAACCGCAGCTCGTTATAGCCGAAACTCATCTTGCGAAAACACGACCGATGAAATATTTCCCGAGCGATAATTTCGAACGATATGAAATTTTCATGAATAATTTCGATTGCCGAGTTTACCGAATATCGAGAACTTTTTACCCCCTTACTTTGGCAGTGCTCGATCTGTAGGAAATAACAACTTTGGCACTTTCGTAAAGTTCATTCCGTGGTTTCCGATCACGCGTATAATTGTCCATTGAGACTGCTAATATCGAGAAAATCCTGCGCGAGATCGGCCAAGGTGCGCTCGTTCGCGCTCGAGCGCAAAGTCGATTTCACCCCAGGGGGCATCGCGAAACTTTTCAGCGAGCGAGAACGCGCGCGCGGTGACTGCGAAACAATTGCGCGGGTAAATAATCCAGTTGGCAATTCGTAATTCGTTGCTCGTGGGGAAACTACCGTTTCGCTCTCGCGTCTCAACTTAAAGCCGGTCTTTTACGATGTCCGATGCTTTTCCACGAGTCTGGGGACTAACCCCACCCACCGTCTCACCGTCTCGTTCGTGCCTCCCAACGGAATCGTTCTCGCCGAACGGTATGACCGGACCGTTGTTATAACAAAAGGGGAAAAACGAGTATTGCAAAATTGTCAGCATCTCTCTCTCTCTCTCTCTCTCTCTCTCTCCCTTTCTCTTGCTTTGAAAAAAAATCCATTATTGGGATAATTCTACGAGTTAACTCATATAAGCTTATCCCCTTTAATTCAATTACAGTTCTACTTTCGGTTGACGCAATAAAATGAGCTGTATCGGATGCAATATTCGCGAATTCTTCATAACTGAGTGATCCTCGAGTTTATTTAACGTTAAAACGAAATAGTGTGTTATTTTATACATTACATACAGTAAATACATTCGTCACGAAAATTAAAGAGATACTCGTCATTGTCGAATCAAATCGACTGAGAGGTTATATTGAAAAAGGAATTCAAACTTGAGAATATTTTATCCGAGTCGAAAAATTTATACGAATTTAAAAATCGAGTACGACCATCCATCGATAATCAAGGAATAACCGCAAAGCAAATACCATAAAGTGGCTTTCACTTACTGCGTATACACTTTTCGCGACCGCATCGCTCCGATATATCGTTGGCCAAGCTCGTATCGATATTTTTCTTTTTCCTCTCATTCACAAACATCGATTGTTCCGTTGATTTTGCACTGAGACACTCGCGATAAAAAAACCGTACGAAATTTGGCCCGATGCATAAATTCGCATCAAAATCGGTACTAACCGTAAGTAGCGCGTACATGAGAACTAATTTAAAATACGAATAAAAAATTAATTCGTTATAAATAATAGACCAATATGAATGATATATCGCGAATTCGATACGATACGGTAGGATTAATGTCACGATTATTATTATATGTATTATAATATACACTATAAGTAAACATATAAATACAGTATACAAATATTTATTTATTATGTTATTTATTAGTATTATCATATACTATAATTCAATATTTTTCGACTCGGATATTTTTGAAAATAGCGAGTGTCCCATCAATTTCTTTTAGCAAATTATAGGAAGATTTTTTCAAATGCTACTAAATACTCCTGACAATTGTGAACTATCCTATATGAGCACATTGAAATAGCAAGTTTGTGCATTTCTAGTTTTCGCGAATTAATTTTCTGCAGATCGATACTACCTGCGCCATCTTCTGCACTCTCGCTCTCCTTTCAGCGATATGTATTTTCATTTTCCTACCGAACGCGAGGATTCGCTATCAAAAGAGTTTCGATCTCTCGACTATTTTGCTATCGCGCGCGTGCGCCACGATGGGTATAAGAAAACGATGAGAAAAGCAGTCGGGAGGCAGCCGCGCGTAATTTCGATAACGATCGGAGGAACGAGAAACTTCCACGCACGCGGTTCACTTGGATTTCGCGCAATCGCTAACCCGGCGTTCCCCGAATACCGCGAGATCGGCGTGGCGTTGTATTCCCGAATGGTTCTAATCCAATTTCCGGGAAAATTTAAAACTACCTCATAATCAACAATTGAATCCGAATTGAATGGAGCAAAAACGGAAAAACGTCAATTTGCGGAAGGCTCGCGAGGGGGTATATAGGAGCGCTGAAACATTCATAGCTCTGGTATCTCGCCCTCAAGAACAATATACGGATGCGTTTAATGTTCGCAGGGGCGATCTTCCACGACGGTGACGAGGAACTCTTCACGGCGTTCAAGAAGGCAATCGCCGACTTGAAATACGAGAACGCCGCACCTGCATTCGATATACAGCCAGTCGTAAAATGGATAAACGTTAACACCGACAGCTTCAGGACCGCTGCAGCTGGCAAGTATACGTACACTTTATGACGGACCGTAAGCGAATAAACGTAGCCCCCGATGCTCGAATCCACCTACGTATAACAACCTACACCGTATCCCTTCAATTTTTTTCTCGTCACTTCTCTATTATTCTCCTCGCTGTGTTTCGTCCACGACAGCCTGCGAGCTGGCCGAGGAAGGTGTGGCGGCCATATTCGGCCCGGCCAGTTCCCACACGAGCGGCATCGTCGCCAGCACTGCCGCCCGTCTCGAGATACCGCACATCGACTTCGTATGGCGCAACTTCGAGACCGCCAAGCCCCAGCCGATGACGCTAAACTTTTATCCAAACAGCGAAAAGCTCTCGCAGGTGAGGAAAAATATTCTCCCTTTATGGGCTCGAGCCGATTTCCGTTTAGGATTTCCGCACGTATCGATTGGAAAATCGGTGGGTAAAGATCGGCGCGCAAACACATCCATCCGATGATCGGTGCTTACGCAAATAAACGCTCTCTTGTAAATGAGAATCGATTTGCCCGCGATCTCGAGAGAAGGAAGCACCACAAAACGCAATCCAATTTGTAATTGAGTATATGTATACGTTATACGTATATTTACAGAGGGAGCTATATATTCATCGGCATCCGTTACTCGCCCCGGTGCGGTGCCTATATCGTTCGATTCTAGCCCTCTGTGTATATATTAGGTAGTTCGGAAAGTCATTTCGTTTTTTCCTAACAGAGGATTTAATTGTAATTTTTTGCCCCCAATTTCAAACTTAAGCCGTATAATTTTTATATGCTTTGAGAGCTCATATAGCAAGGCTTGTATGATAAAAATTTCGATTAATTTCACGCAGTAGTTTTTGGTTGGTGCCCTTTAAACATGGAGAGCGATAAGCAACATTTTCGACACGACTTGCTGTTTTACTACAGAAAAGGTAAGAATGCTGTTCTGGCACTGACGTACTGTCAACACACCTTCTCCACATACATTGGTCAATTTCTACCTGACTTGAACAGCATTCTTACCCTCGCAAATGCTGCTTATCGCTCTTCATATATAAAGGGCACCAACCAAAAACCACTGCGTAGAATTAATTGAAATTTTTCACACACAAGCCTTGCTATATGAGCTCTCAAAACATATAAAAATTATACGGCTTGGGTGTGAAATTGGGTGCAAAAAATTACAATGAAATCCTCTGTTGGGAAATAACGAAATGACTTTCCGAACGACCTAATAGAATGCGTACGCGTCACTGATTTCAACATCGATATCGATATATTACGTTGCCTCGCGACGAGCCGAAAAATTGAAAACTTCACTACCGGTATTGGATGAAAGAAAAACGAAAATTACGGAAAACCAAACGTAAGCTCCGGAAGAGTGGCTTTATTAGAAGCGAATTTAATTTCATATATTTTGCGGGTTTTCGGCTCGTCGATAACAAAAATGGGGCTAAAAGTTGTCCGAGCGAAGTATTAATAAAAGAAAAGGCGCTAGCTCGCGCAATAAGCGTAACGTCGACGCGACTCCATTCCCGTTTCGCAACGATTCTCGTTTTCGCGCAGCTCGCATAAAAGGAAACCTCGGGGTCCGGGGTTCAAACGATGTTTACTTTTTATTACTCTTGCGCCGCGGTCTCGCGTTCTCCGCACGGGCGAACGGTCTTTCTTCGAGAAATAGAGAAAAGAAGCGATTGTCGAGCAAGTTCGCGCATTAAAAGCCCCCGTATTAGTCTCGTAGAAGTTCGCGAGCGCACTCGAGGAATACCGCGCGCGACCCTTTCGAATTTATCGTCACGTGACTTTTCGCACGTTAATTCCTCCTCAGGCGATAGCAGACATCGTCGATTCGAAAGCGTGGCGTTCCTACGCCGGCATTTACGAAACCGACGACGGCCTGTCGCGCATCCAGAAAGCCCTGACCCTACGACGTACCAAAGACAGCATAATCACGATTCGCAACATCGGCGAGGGCCCGGATTATCGGCCGGTTCTCAAGGAGATCAGCAACATGTCTATATTCAGCGTTATACTAGACGTCGAGCCCGAGCATATTATAACCGTGTTACAGCAGGCTAAGGAGGTCAAGCTGTTGGCCGATTATTGCAATTTCGTCATCACGAATTTGGTGAGTACATTTAGAATGAGTGTGCAAAGAAAAACTCCGCTCAAGTTACTGATGTATTGGAGAGCGTTTCGTAAGAACAACTCGTACTGAGTCGAAAAATTGAAAATGGTTTCACTCACAATTTTTACAAATACAACAAATTCTTACTTATAAATACAAAATGAGTATAAACACAGGACAACACGACTAAAAATCATACAAAATTTTTCGCTCTTTTTCGTAGGACTCAACAGCCTTTCCGCTGCTGCACGTTCGCGAAGGAACCACGGCCAATATCACTGGTTTGAGCATATTGAGCGACGAAGAGGAGCGCACGGAAGACGTCAATACGGTAAAGCATACTTGGCGTGTATCGCTATTTTATACAGCGTTATTGTTTTTTCTCTCGGGCAATTACACAGGCTATAAAATTACTAGTCTAATGTAAAAAAAGGACAGAAACACGGTCCGAATTCGTTCAATTCCGTCTAATATGAGCGCCATTTTCCGTAACATAAAATTCATATTTGATGCATAATAAAGCCATTTGCGAAACTCGGACCCGTTACAGTGGCAACGGAATGGCATGCGTTCCAGACGTTTCAAGATAATTTCTTCATTAACCCCCGTAGGGAGCTGGCAACCTGGCCGAGCCACGGTCTGCACTCTCTCTCTCTCTCTCTCTCTCTCTCTCTCTCTCTCTCTCTCTCTCTCTCTCTCTCCTCTCGTCCTTCTCGCGCTCGCATCGAGCGAGCCACTCGTTTTCGCAAATCCGCCCCGCGACACGGCACTTACGGACAGCTGACGTACTGTCCTAATTCCCGTTTCATTAGCCCCCGTTTTGTTGCTCGTCCCGAAAGGCGATCCATTAGCCTCGAAAAATAAATATCGCGTATCGTGTTACGAGTTAAACAACCGATACGGATTAATTGAATTTCATTTGATCGGAATAACGTCCGTGTAAACCGCTAACTAACCAATTCTCATGAACGGTATATTTTTCGAATGGAATATTTTTCGAATTTGTTCAATCAACTAATAATTAAATTAGGGAACGATATTTTTTCAATGCGAATTGTTGTTTTTCAGGTGGAGTCCGCCATTCTCTATGATTCCGTGTTCCTGTTTTTCCAAGCTATAGAGACTCTGAACGCGCGTAACGAGGACAGCGAGGACCCGGTCGCTATCGACCCGGTACCGCTCTCTTGCGACGATGCCAAGAAGTACGAAGCAGGACTCAACATTACCAACCTTATGCGCGAGGTAAGATTCTTAGTCATTTCCGAACGAACGAATAGTCTAATGTATTACGAGAGCGAAATTACCGACAAGAAGATTCGTCTTGCTTAAAGAAATTATCCTCGTTTCGAGTGAAATAAAAAATTTCATGATAATTACAAAAATGCCTCGATTATTCGCAGCTGGCCAAAGAAGGAAAGTTGACTGGCCCCATTGCTTTCGATGAGAATGGCGAACGAGACTTCATACTTAATATTTGGGATTTTCGGAGGTCGTTGATTCATACTGGTATTTGGGATGCCAGAGGTGGTTTGGATACCAGCGGCAGCAGTAAAGAACTCGAGAGCGATTTATTCAAATCCATCGAAGAAAAAAAATTTATAATCAGCACGAGAGTGGTAAACTGTTGATTTCTCGATAAATATTACATCGATTAACGAATGCCTGTTTCTTGAAACCTACGTAATATCTACAATATGTTATTTTCAGGGTGCACCGTATGTGATGGAAGTAACCGACAGCGCAACACGTGGTATTCAGATCGAGAACAAGCGATACGAAGGTTACTGCATCGACCTCATTGAAAAAATCTCCAAAATCCTCAAATTCAAGTACGAATTCGAACTCGTTCCCGATAACGCTTACGGAAACTACAACCGCGAGAAAAAAACATGGAACGGCTTGATCAAAAGATTGCTGGATCACGTAAGTAGAGTGATCGAACGACTCGGAATTTATGTACGGTGATTTGTAAAAACATTTTAATTAACGATTCAGAAAGCCGATCTCGCCATTTGCGATCTGACGATAACTTTCGAGCGACAAGAGGCGGTGGATTTCACAATGCCGTTTATGAATCTCGGTAATAGGGTGATTCGTTTATCAGAAGAGGAAAAAAAACGAAAAGTTTTGTATTCGCTGATGTAATTGAAAATTTTTCAGGTATCAGTATCTTATTCAGCAAGCCAGAGGAGAAAGTCGTCGATTTGTTCTCTTTTTTGTCACCGCTGTCCATGGACGTGTGGATGTACATGGCGACTGCTTACCTCGGCGTGTCCATTATGCTCTATCTGCAGGCTAGGTACTTCGATTAACTTCGAAGCGAGAAAGAAAAGATTGCACTTTCTAAATGGAACTTCTCTTCGCGCAGAATGGCACCCGGCGAATGGGACAATCCGCACCCGTGCATCGCCGAACCGGAGGAACTGGAGAACGCGTTCGATTTGAAGAATTCGCTGTGGCTCACGATAGGATCTCTCATGCAACAGGGTTCCGATATTCTGCCAAAGTACGAGAACGCTCGGTCTAAGTACATCAACCGCACACGACTAATTGAATCCAACTTTCGCGGAATTAAATTGTCCAAGTACGCGATTGAGAGCTATACTCGCGAAAGATCGCAACTTCGCTAAGCAGATACAACTTGCGTTAATTCCTCCGTCTCTATACAACAGCCCCGCGGTGTTTACTTGTGATTTATTCACGAGATGAAACGCCGACTGCGGCGCGTGAACGCGTACTCACCCGTGCTCAGCAAATGCGCTAATTTACCTAAGTGGCTCGGCAGCCTGGAGCTCAATTAGAGGAGCCTCCAACGTGGAATCTTTACGTCACGTATTTTGCACGAAGAACTTAATTGCCCAAAAGTGATGAATACGCGATGCGAAATTAAACGATACCTGTACGAAATAACAAACGAAATTTTCCTTCGCAGAGCCCCGTCGATTCGCATGGCGGCTGGCATGTGGTGGTTCTTCACGCTCATCATGGTGTCGTCTTACACTGCCAATCTGGCTGCTTTTCTGACAGTCGACAAAATGGAGGTCCCAATCAAAGGAGTCGAGGATCTCGCCAAACAGACGAAAATCAAATACGGCGCTGTCACCGGTGGATCGACGTCCGCCTTCTTCAAGGTGCGTTCTCCCCTAGAATTTCGCCTCTTCAAGGTCAGAGTTTATCTCACCTTCCCCCGTTTTCACAGAATTCGAATTACTCAACGTACCAGAGAATGTGGGCGGCCATGGCGGAAGCGAGACCCAGCGTGTTCACGTTCGACAACGACGAGGGCGTCGATCGCGTAGTGAAGGGTAAACGAATGTACGCCTTCCTCATGGAGTCCACCACCATCGAGTACAAAATGGAGAGAAACTGCGAGATCCAGAAGATCGGCCCGCCCATCGATAACAAGGGTTACGGTATCGCGTTACCTCTAAGTAAGTCGAATTGGCTTTTTGCTTATGTTTTCACCGGAAGTTGGTTCTCGTGTTTTTTTTTTCTTCTCTCGACCGAAAAAAAAACGATTCGTCTCGTCGGAAGGCAGAAAGCGATACGAGGACGAAGAGTGATTAATGAGGAGGCGCGCGCGAGAGACCACCGAGTCAGCGTCTCAAAAATATTATGCTTACAGACTCACCCTACAGAACGCCTATAAATGGAGCCATATTGACGCTGCAAGAAAAGGGCACCTTGTCGGCGCTGAAGGACAAATGGTGGAAAAAGGAGGGTGGCGGCATGTGCAAGAAAGACGTCGAGGCGGCCAACTCGAACGAGCTCGGTCTGACCGCTGTCGGTGGAGTCTTCTTGGTCTTGATGTTTGGCTGCTTCGTTTCGCTCATCATAGCCATTTGCGAGTTTTTGTGGAACATACGCAAAGTGGCCGTCGAAGAAAAGGTGACAATCGACGAGACGTCGCTCTCGGGAGGTCCGTTCGGACGATAATTTTATATTCATTCGCAGATCACCCCGTGGGAGGCAATGGTGGCCGAGCTCAGATTCGCCATAAATATTTCCGAGGAGACGAAACCGGTGAAGATCTCGAAGAGTCGCAGCAGCACCGGCTCCGTCGAGGGCGGACTCGGCAGGGCTGCGTCCACCGCGCGCTCGATGGTTGGATCGTTCCTGCGACTCGACATACTCGACAAGATCGACAAGGACAACACGAACAACCGCGGCAACCACCAAAGAATTAACTAACAACCTCAACTTTAGCATCGTTTTACTCATCGTACCTAAAAGCACAATATACGTTCTGTAGTCAATTTTTATACGATCTAATAAACGCTTCTGTGAATCTTTCTCTCATTTTTTTCCTCCCCTGCTGCACCGATGGAAGCGGAGAAATACTCTTCGTAAAATCGATTAATATTCAATTTGATTACCGCCGTAAAGGCGCGTAACGCGATTAACGAATGACGTTTACCGCGTACGAAACGAGCCGTCGACGCGTTTCCCATCCGCTTTCCTTTTTTCGAGGAACACGGAGTTCCCGCTCGGATCGACGCATGCTCGTTTTACGAGCGCGTATATTTAGTGCCGCTTAAGCCGATGGGTGGGAGGGCGCGTAATTAGCCGAAAATGTATACGCGAGGCGCGTGTTTGCTTGTTCGCGGATACGAGCCCCTCGAGTGGATCACCGCGCCGATTCTCGCCTTTCCTTCTCTCTCCCCCACGAGACGCAACGCGCCAACACGCGAGCTCGTTAAACGCCGTCTTATCTCAATTTCGCCGTCGTCGATAAATTTGCGAGAGTATCGCGCGCGAAATTTTACAGCTCTCTCGCTGTTTTTTGCGACTCTCGAGTCTCCCGCGTATAAATTTCGCGACGAATTAATTTACGCGAGGATGTTGCACGGAAAGGTGGAGTTTATCGCGTAACGGCGGATCGACGCTCCACGTTGCGTCGGACATGCGCTCGGGAACGCTAGCGCGCGCGCCAAATATTTTTTCCGATGATTCATTTCCACGTTTTATTTCGCTCTCTCGTTTTAATTTCTTTCTGTTTCGCGTATCACCGTTATTCGGATCGACACGCCGTACGGTCGATCGCTCGCGGTCGCAATTTATTTTCCACTAACTATACACACCGCACGCTGATCTCCTGCGCTTTCGCGAACGTTGGTCGTTACGGCCTCGATCCCAGCTTCGTTTCCTGGTATTTTCGATCCAACGGTCTTTTCGATCTACAGATATAAAAGAGAGCACGTTATGAAAAATATTTGTCACTGAATTTCCGTGAAAAATTCAAACCGTGGAAAAATAAACAAAAAAAATGGTCGATCGGTGAGAGTGGATCGATGAGAGGGACGAGAGATACGGGAAGCTACCGTTCTCGAGCCGGGATTAGTGCGAAAAATATCTTTAATCGAGGTGGAAATAAATCGTAGCGCGGTGGCCGAAAGGGGGTTAATTAAGTTTTACGATCCGGCCGGTCCACGCGAGATTGCCGTTACACACGGTCCGTATATTATCTACGATACATCTTCATCACCCGGATCCGGACTTACCGATGCTCGCGTTCCTACACGTACATGCATACACGTACAATACACTCGCATTTCTCTCTCTCTCTCTCTCTCTCTCTCTCTCTCTACGAGCCGCGATTCTTATCGCGGAACGCCCGGCGAAAACAACAGGTGCAGGAAATCGCGGAACGCCCTTGATGCGTCTCCATCTATCTCTCCCGCACTTTCTCTCTTTCTTTCGCGCGCAGAACCAGAAATACCCAGACGATTCCGTGATGAGCGCGCAACAAAGCGGTATCTCGAGAAGAGGAGCTCCTTTTTTCCATCGCTGGGCGTAATTCGACCGCGCTAGGTTGTCTCGTTCCTGGAAGACCAGCGGAGATTGATGCATCGGAGGCAAAGAGTTATACGGAAATCGTCGAATTAATTTATCGATATTCTTCGCTGGCTCGATAGGTTCTCCTCTTTTTCCTCGATTTCGTACAAGTTTATTCGAGATCCGGAAGCCATAACCATATCGAGGCACGATAAAGTACAAGACGATCGCCGACCATGTCAGATCGTATCGTCGGTTCCCTCTTCACCTTCGGCGACTGCGTATAGCGGTGGCGGCGGCGTGGCGAATCGGCTTTCATCTTATCTGCCTAACGCAATTCGACCGGTGTTACGCACTGCGATCGATCTCTCTCTCTCTCTCTCTTCCTCTCTCCCTTATTCCCGACCTCCCTCCACCGCTCGTCCGGCCGAACCGTAATTTTTAACCGTGAACGATCGTGAAGAATGGAAAATTTCTCGCGTAAGAAACAAGTTTGGGACTCGGGAGGAGCATGGAGAGAACAATTTTCGACAACGATGTCCTTATTATAGCGCGAATCCTCGCCGTGCGAAATGATCGAGTAGCCGCCGCACTTATATAGAGGATTAAATATTGATTTCGGTCGACTTTCGTTGCTCAAAGAGAGCCAAGAGAAACGCACGCGCGTCTACGCGAGTCAAAGGGGGTGAGCGATCTTTGAGGGATAAGGAGGTTTCGGCCGGCCGTGCTTCAGGAATTCCTGGCGCGTTTACCAACAGGAGAGAGGGAGAGAGAGAGAGAGAGAGAGAGAGAGAGATGTTGACTTCTCTTTTGCGTCGTATACAAGCATTCGTCCACCCATCCGACTATGACTTTCTAAACGACCGATATTAGATCTGTAACTTCGTTCAATCCCATTTCCAGTAATTAGTTTAAATTCTTGTCAAAACAGCGTGTTAATGAATGCCATTGAGGTTCATGTCGTGCTCTAACCACGAACGAGTCGATCTTCGTTGGAGATCTGCGTCTTTTCCCAATAGAAAAGGGCCACCCTCGCGCAGGCTAGACGACGAATTCCCGATGGACTCCCCTGTCACTTTTTCGGCGACAAACACCGGCACTCGGCGCTCACTATCGAAACGAGAACAAAAAACAGAGCCGATAGGTTCAAGTGCGAAATTACAAACGTGCCACCAACGCTTGGGACCACCTGCATCGCGCCATGCGTTCTCCATCTCGCTACTTCCGGGAACCCTGACGTCATATCGTCGGGAGAGATCGATCTTCATTTTCGGCCCCGAGCGCTATTTGTCTATCTATCTTTGCTGGCTCACCGTTCCCGGATTTTATGTCAACTCTGGAATTCGAGGAGCAGACAGAGAGCGAGAAAGAGAGAGAGAGGGAAGAGATAGCGTAGGTGGCCAACACAGACCACTGGCTGCGTCATATAGTATATATGTATGTATGCAAAACTTTCGACTTCGTGAGCTGAAACTTACGACGGCGCGGCCAGTCGCTTGTTAAGGACCCGCGGAGTATCGCAGCAGGGTGGCGTCTTGTAGGATACCGCCACCCTCTTCTCTCTCTCTCGCTCTCGCGTTCTCTCTCCTTCTCTTCTCTCTCATACGTCGGCTATCTCTCTCCATAGCTCGCCCACTACGATACCACGCCGCGCGGAATATCGTCCGATCGTTAAAGCGCACTTGCAATAACGACGAGGACCTCTTTTTCCTCCTCTTTTTCAAACTGTTTTCGTTCTTTCACGCTCGTTTTTCCGATTTTCAACGTACCCGGAAAAACACTTTGTTACATAAAGAAGCCGACGCTCGAGAGCCGCGTCGATATCGTATATCTCGGTTCGTTAGCGCGTATAGGTATATCGATTTTTGAAAAATGCCGCTGCTCGAAAAAGCTGCCCGTTGTAAAAAGTTTAATAGGTACGAAATAGAATGAAGTTTTGTTGTTCGCGACGCGCTCGCGCCACCGAATGAAGACGGAAAAGTTAGCGAAGACAGGAAGGGCCTGCCTCGGAGGCACGAAACACCTTTTTCTCGCGCTTTTTGTCTCGTACACTTCGGACGGACGAAGTTGCGACACGTGGAGGCGCGCGACCGTCGGGCGTGCCGGATCTTCATATAAATTTTTTTTCCCCCCGTGTACGAGCGCGCGGACCACGGCTACGAAAAGCATTCCGGCTAAAATTCCGCGCGTATCGGTACACCTAACGTGACCGCGGAAGGACGCGGGGAGGGGAAGGAAGGGACCATATGAGAGCGCGGTGACGTTTCTGTCGGCTCGCCTCTTCCCGCCATCGGCGGAATCTCGACGGCACCTTCCAGCACCGAGTAAAAAAGTACAAATGCAGGAGAACGGGACAGAAATATCCCTTTTTTATTGCGCGAGATCGTAGCTAAATTTATGGAGATTTTGAGAATTCGATCATATTCGTGGAATCGGAGGTCAAGCAAAATAATCGATTATTTAACGATGACGCCAGGGAAGGAGAAAGAGAGAGAGGGGGATACGAAATTTTGCAAGCGAACCTCAAGATCGGATCGCGCAATTCTCATTTTATATCGCCAGGACAATACAGCGTAGATTGTAGATGGTAATTATTTTTTTTTCTTTCATTCTCCTTCAAGTCTCGTGTATACACACTTCGGGGCCCCACTACGAATATTTCCACTCCGCTTCTTTTTTTTTTCTCTCCTCCGTATCTTTTTTAAATAGCCGCCGCGGGACGACATTTCGGCCTATCGGTTTATCTCGACCTCTAAATCTCCGTCATTAATAAGTGCCGCTTAACGATCTCTTCTTCTTCCCGGGGCACGGGAGGGGGCTGAGCGCGCGCCGATTTAGTGCGCGCGAATGCAAATGCCTTCGGACGTATTTGTCGGGCGATCCGACGAATGCCAGTGATCTAGCCGACGCCGGATAACGTTTCCACGTATACCACTGGCGCCCCCTTATCCCCCTCTCGTGATCCTCTGGCCACTAGAGAGAAATAAAGAGCGAGCGCGCGAGCCTTTTGTATTTATTCTCTCCGAGAATCGCCCAAGCGGGCTGTAATTGCTCGTTAAAAATCACCTGTTCCGTAATTTCCGCCTTCGCTCTTTTTTTACGATACATTTTTCGAAAAGAAATCAAAAGTCCTCTCCTCGTTTGTTACCATGTATTGTTCGGAGATAAGGGCCCGAAACACCGCGGAGCAAACAGAATCCGTGTAGGAGAAAATCCCGGGATATTTTTCTTTATTGAGAAAATATTATTCCGAGTATTAATACGGCCTAAACAAACATCGTTATATTGTCGAGCAAATTTGTCTTACACCGAAACCGAGCGAAATTCCCATGCGTCGGTGTCGCAAACGTTACAAGTCCCTCGAGAGGTTTTATTGGAGTAAAACGCGCGAGTCATCATTGAATTTTCATTTTGGGGCAATTCTAACGGAGCGTGAAGAGATTTACGCGATTGGGGGGAAGGAATTGATTCGATCAAAAGAGCCGTGGAGTCTCGAACCGCGGCTAATTAAGCGCTCGAGAACATTAGACGATCGGTCGTCGTATACAATTATCGTAGCTGGCTTTTCTTTTTCGTTGCGCGTGTGGAAATCGGTTTTCACTTCTTTCAAAAACACCCGCGCATTCTCCATGCGTGGACATCAGAGGGACCCGCTCGTACTTGGTCTCTTGAATATTTCCCGGTTTTGCGGAAGGGCTCGAGCCTTGTAAGCGCGAGCGGTCAATCCGCCTCGGGACGGCGCTTGCGAACAGCGCGCTTTGGCGCCTTTGATTGCCGCGTTGTTTCTTTCGCACCGAAAGGAAAAAGTTCATCAAGACAATTGCTTCTGGCCGTATCGGGCTCGCCTCCCCGGAAAATAAAGGCTAATTTCGCTAATATCGTCGGGACGTAAGAGGGAGTGCGGTCGGGGTTCTTTTATACGAACGATAGGTGGGGCGGATCGATCGAATCCGAAATCGAGCTCGTATTGGTTGTTCGAGAGATCTTCACCATGGCAAAAGGGATGTACACCATGAACGCGCGCGGCGTTTAGAAGAAAGACCCGGCGGCGCGGCAGAGTTCAAAGCGAATGATGACATGTGACCAGCATTGTCAACTGCCCCCATCCCTTTCACCCCTCTAGCCGCAACGAGCGTCCGCGAGCCGTCTCGTACCGTTTTCTGTTTTCCCCTATTCCATATTTCCCCCTGGCTTCTATCTTTTCGTCACGCTGCGCCATCGTTTCTCGTTCTCATTTAGCTTCGGAGTTACCGATCCTCCGTTTTCTCTATCTCTTCATCTCGCCTACCAACGGCGCAAAATTCGCCGACTTCGTGCGTTCGTCTCGCGAATAATTCATAGACCGACGAGAGCGAGAGGTAAAAAACAAGGGTGGTTCGAGCCCATCACTGTTTTGTTTTTCAACTCGAGAATATGTACTTTTTGAAAAAAAATATGCCGCTCCAGCGAGGGTTAATACCGGTACAATAAGAACGAGGTTAAGGATCGGGGCAACGAGAATCACTTGATCGTGAGTCCGTAGGTAAAACACGAACACGCACGAATAGGTACACGACCGGTCGGTATATCGTACAGCGATCTGTAAAAAAGAGAAAAGAGTTGAGAGGCAGAGCGATATCGCCGGTCAAGCCAGTGTAAGGAGAGAACACGTGTTCTGGACACACGTGCGTCGGTAGGTACTCGGTGTACCTATGCGCCCGCATTTTATCCCGTTGGGCTATTCGAGCGCATTGTACGGCCACGGGCGTGTATTGTGGAACTCGAGGCCCGAAAAACCCAGCTGGGTAACGCACACGCGGTGTAAAATACGCTCTTTGCGCGGACACCGTACACCGACGTTAATGAACGAGAAACCACTCCTACTAATTTACCGCGAACAAGAGAGCAGCAAAGTAGGGAAAAAGAGATAGAAAAGAGCGACGAGAGATAGCTAGGGAGGGGAATATTCAGAGAGGGAGTGAAGTATTCATGAAAGTGGTGGGGAAACGAAAAGAAAAATAATAATAATAAAATTTGTTTTTATTGCGCTTTATCGTCCCGGAGGAACAATAAATTTTTGTTAACGGCCCAATTCTCGGGAGAGCGTGGAGAGAGGAAGAGGAGCCTTATGTTAATTGCCGTGGGCCAATCGATATTTCAGCCGACAAATGATTTCTCTCGTTAACCCTTGTAACGGCTCGTCGGCTCGCTATTTCGTGATCCCTCCTCCCTTTCATGGGCTCTCCTCCCGCGAAGCTCGCTGGGTATCGATATACTACCACGCGAGCGATATTCGATTTGGCCAATAAGAAAAAAATTTAATTTAAGTAGGGAAAATCGTTTTTCGCAATCGGTGGAAATATTTAAGACTCGGTCGAACACACGCTAATGTCCAATTCATCGTGTTCATCGGGCACGATGCCGATACTCCTGCTCAGCCAGGAATGCCGCATCGACGTCGTTCGACAACGCAATAACAATAAAATCGGGGCTTAAATCGCTTCCATAGCATGCAGTTTTCGAACGAAATGCAAAAAAAAGTATAAAAAATTAGAGATAGAGTCCAAAAAAGCGCGTTATTGTAAAACTTCTCTGGCAATGTATTCGAATCGATTCTTTATCACCTATTTTTGCGTACTTTTCAGAGAAATCCGTTGAAACTCGGTTATAAACGATTATCGTAAGAAGTAACTCCTATGGTTATGTACCGATCTTATAAAATTTTAACGATTATTTTACAATCTTTTAATCGACATCATAAATTTTTATTCTCTCTTTTTTTGATGAAATAAACTCGCTAATAGAGGTTAGGTACCTCCTACATCGAAATCAGTCATTTTCCATAACCGACTTTGATATTTTTTACTTCCCCGCGTAAGTTTAGCGCGATCGTTTATTGAAAAAAAAAACGCGCAGAGTGATACCGATCGATGAAATCCAGCGCTCCACCCGCGATCGGGTGGTTGAGGTACAACGATCGTAACTCGTCTTTCTCTAGCGTACAAACATTCATCGACGTATCGTGAAGGAAAAAAATCCACGTACGCTCGCATAATCATCGTACGATATAAAACTCGGACCGCGGTAGGTTTTTTTCCGCGGATGTAAATATAGGAGAATCGGAGAGATTTATAAGGCAGTTACGTTTTTAACTTCCTGCCGACGCGGGCGGTATTAAAATTTCATTAAAGTTACTCGTTTCGGGATAATAAAACAAAACAGAGAGAATGAATATAATACGCGCTTACAAGCGCGATATTCGGTCCTGGTGATTTAGCGCAACGCGCGAATTATAAAGCTATAACAATATAGTTTGCGATCGACCGGCCATTACACGATTCGCGCGCGTATACGCGCCAAACGACCCTGCATCATCGCGGATACGTCCGTGTTCGCGTATACACACGCGAGGAGTAATTTTTGCTTTACATAAATAAAAGAGAACGGAGAGAGCGGTGCGAGTATAGACGAGGAGCGCATGCCGAGTGCGGCGTCACGAGCGCTCGATATCTCATGCTAATTTCGCGAATAGCTCGCGCGTACGGGGCCCCGACTATTCTTTCTTCCTCTCGATTCAGGGCCAGCTATAGGTCAGCCTCGCGAGGAACCGCACACATATACGCTCACCTGCGAGAGAGATGGAGATAGCAAGAGCGAGAGAGAGAGAGAGAGAGTACGTCCGCGAGGAGAGCGCGCGGCAAACGGCGGCAAGATGAAAGCTACGCTGATGTTTACATAATAGTGGTCCACCGTGATTCTCCCCTCCGGTACGCTCCAACCTGTTCTCTCTCTCTCTCTCTTCTTCTCGTACCGAGTACCTCCTCCCATTGGGCATCCACCTCACTCGGTTTTTCTCTACCCCTCGTTCTACATCTCCCTCTCTCTCTCTCTCTCCCTCTCTCTTCGTTCGATCATCGATTCAAACGCGACATCCCCGCACTCTTCTATATACGGGCCCAGTTCGTCTCTCTCTATCTCGTTCGCTCGCTCGCTCCAGCCGAGAGAGTCCTCCTTCTTCTTCTACGTGGCGAACATCAAACGTGCCGACAGCCACGACGCGCACCTGCCTCCGTCACGCGCCCGGGTAAACGGCTCGTTCCGTCCTCCTCTCTCACCCCCTTTACGCACGGTATTCTCATTACCCCTTCCAAGCCGGTACCGAGCCCGGCTCGAAAGGTGTGCGTGCGACTACATACACCGAGATCGCGCGCGCCTACGTACACTCGTGCGATATCGTATCG
>NCVS01001490.1:0-10168 GCA_003055095.1 Goniozus legneri
GAGTGAGTACATGAGTAGAAATGGGACGTGCATGATCAATGAGAGAGACAGAGAGAGAGAGAGAGAGAGAGAAAGGGTGGTGATACTATTTGGCATGGGTTTTTACAGCGAAGATGTGTTTCTGGGGGAGGGCGATGAGGAGGGGATTGATTTCACTACTTTTTGCAAGGCATTTATTAACCCCTCAACGTGCACGCTCGAGTTAACTGGAGCGCGGTAAACTGCATTACCAAGAAACTGTACATTAAGGAGTTAATTATTTTGGAATACCGGGCGTAGAGTCAGCTCTGACTTCCAGGTCACATTAATTGCATTTCAAATAAGGGTATTCAATAACGTAGATATCAGAATATTTAAGCAAAATCTTAACCCTCTAGCTCTTCCCAATGAAAAGATACAGCTCAGAATGAGATTATGCAAATTTTGGGGAAAATGACACTTGAAATAAGGTGTTCTTTCCATGTCATTTGCTTAATTATAAATGAATATATACAATGTAATTCATCTAAAGATTTAGAATTAAAAAACGAATCCAACAGTGTGTCTTGGAGTCACCGGGAAAAATCTTGAACGAATGTCATTTGAGGAAATGTAATGAAATTACGCAAATTTCGAAATAGAGGATGTCAGAATCAGCTCTGACTTCCAGTAAAATTTGAATATTTTTTAATGCACGTTAACGAAGTATATGTAAATAAGAATATTCATGCTGAATTTCAACGCTTTAGCTGCTTTCTACGAGAAGATATAGCAGAAAATGTGTTTATGCACAAAAAAGAAGAATGACACTTAAAATAAGAGTTTTTCCATGTTTTTTCTTTTATCCTTATGTATAGTATGAGGCATCGAAAGATTCAGAATTCCGAGATGAATCTGGTGGTATCAATAAAAGCAACAAGAAAAATTCTGTGAAAAATTCACTATTAATAAACGTTTAAAATTATGCAAATTTTATTAAACTCAGTGTGAGAGTTCACTTTGCCTTTTGTACAAGAAAAAAATATTTCGAGAACAGGCTCTTCTTCTGCTTGAAAAATAGAATGTTTTAGTGAAAATTCCAGCCCTCTAACTATTTTCTATCAATAGATACAGCAGAAAATAAGTTTCACCAAAAACATGGACCGATGACCCATAAAACAAGGTTTTTCTCCTTCGCTGGGCCTAATTCTGTTTCATAATATGTTTCTGTTTTTACCAATTTATTCAGAATACAAAGAGGAACCAAACGGTGTGCTTCACGATCACCGGGAAACGTCCTGAACGAATTTCATTCCTGAAAATATGATAAATTTATACAAATTTTGGAATGCAGAGTGTTAGAGTCTGCTTTGACTTCCAGATAATTTTGAATATTTCTAAATATAGGGTGTTCGTGTACATATAAATTAGAATATTTTTGCAAAATTTCAGCCTTCTAGCTGTTCCGTATAAAAAGATACAGCTCAGTACAAATTTATGTTAATATAAAACTAGACAGAACAAGATTATTTTTCTTGAGGGTAGGTGATATGAATAAAGATGTAAGACATGTATTGAATTTTCTTTTCATTGTTATAACAGAAAATACAACGCAGATATAATAATTTCTTTCCTGTTCGTCCAACTCATATCTGGACACTGCGATCCCACCAGCAGACTGGATGTCCTCGAATATCACACCAGTAGACTGGATATAACCTGCAGAGAGAGAGAATACAATTATAATATTTATATTATTAACTATCATTGAATAAAAGAAAGACATATCGGTTTAGTACCTTACCTGTCGAGTTTCACATTATATTTCATTACGTGTTGCTATTGTCATCCACAAACTCTTGTAGTCAGTCCGTAATAATCTGATGTCTACCTGGAATTTATAAATTCAATTTTCAATAATAATGCAATCGAAATACATTATGAAATATAAATCAACCGTACCTGTCAAATGTCACTCGGGATTACTCATGCTTCACATATTCAATGTAGTTCGGGATGCTTCTTACATATTCCAACCTGGAAAATATTTATTCATTCCATATATCATCATCATTATTAATTTTTAACATGTAATCAATAAAACATTTATACTCATCTTGATTCAGATTGTGTGTTGTAGAAGTGCCATGTCGAGTAACACAAAATACATTTCTTCAATACATAGCACTATATACTGTTGTTTTCACGCACTTTATAATAATAGTCAGTATTTTTATATTTATTTGAACTATAAATTTAATACTGACACTCATTTATTTAAAACTTTATCAAAAATAACCATTACCACATTTGAGGTTATTAGGTTATGATACCATATGTCACTGGCGCTTGCGTGTGTGAGTGATGTGAGGTTGTGTAAACCATAAACGTATACAAAAACTTGACGAAAAATTTGCTCGATGGACGACGACGACGACGATGACGTCACTCGTGAATTTTCAGCCCGAAAAATTAAAAAATTCATATCTCCGCTATTATTTAACAGATTAGATCGCGGTTTGAACCGTTCGATTCCTAATTTTTTTTTTATTTTTCGGCTATTTCAGAAAAATTTAATGATTTTCCATCGCGAAGATAATTCGATATGAAATTTCGATCGGCACTCGATTGGACGATCTTCGCGTATAAGTACCTCAGTCGAGGTTCGTGCGCTGCGCTCAATACATGTGTACCCGCGTTATACTATTTGGCACGAAACTCTACCGAGTTTCTTGATTAAAAAATATTGAAAAATTCAACATAAAATTTTTTTATTTATTTATAACTATGTACCTATTGAGGTACAAACGAAACTAAAGATGGTACCAACGGGTACAAAGGAATATCTTTCGAATGCCGTTGAGAGAATTGAGAAATATTAAAATGGGGTGCTACGCTTTTTTCACCCCTATTGTTCCTGCTAACTCCTTGGGGTACAAACGAAAATAAGTACGTTACAAACGGGTACAAACGAAGTACAATCCTGAACAATAAGAAAATTTAAGAATTTTTCAACTCGGGTGCTAAGTTCATGTAGGTAGATGATATATGTAATAACAGTGTTATTATTATGACTATCATGATATTCGGCGAGTTGATTGATTTCAATTCATTCGCTTGTGAAATTTTTATTAAGAATTGAATTTTGATTATAATATTCGGCGAGTTGATTGATTTCAATTCACTTGCTTGTGAGATTGCATTTCCTAACTGTGATTAATGAATGAAGAATTATATTTAACAGGAGGCAATTGATACCTGGTATTAAAGAGAAAAATTACAAACGAATAAAAAAAAATTTTAATTCGATATTTTGTGTGTTTGTTCGTTCGTTCGTTTGTTTGTTTGTTCGCTTGTTTGTTTGTTTGTTTGTCCACCCCTGCATCCACCCATTCCCCCCTCAGCCCCATCTATCCATCCACTAACCCTTTCAATAAAGAAGTGCATTCATCCCATGTTCATTGTATGACGTCACAAAAGAGGTGCAAAAATTCTTAAAAAAAATTAATGAACAAAAAAATAAAAAAAAGTTTTTTTAATACTGGCTATTTTTGTTTGTTTATTTGTTTGTTTGTTTGTTTGTCCACCCCCGCATCCACCCATCTCCCCCTCAAACCCATCCATCCATCCACTAACCCTTCCAATAAGGAAGTAACTTCATCCCATGTTCGTTGTGTGACGTCACAAAAGAGGTGCGAAAATTCTGGTCGACTACGACCACGACGGAAACGACGATGACGTCACACATACGAAAAGTACATTTTCGGAAAATGGGAAACGAAAAACAATCATATCTTATTAAAAAAAACGATAAAAATTAACGCGAACGGTATCATTTGATACCTAACCGCAATCTCTAAATGACATAAGAAGTTAAAATTAAAATAATTAAAACACGTAATTAATCAATTTTAAAATTACACCCCAACATTTTCGCGTATATAACTCTTTGCCTTTCGTGCCTAAGCACTCTGCTCCGTACATTCGTACTTCACACTGTACTATATCCGGCACGAAACTCTAGCGAGTTTCTTGATGACTCCGACTATCATTGCTTTAACGCCATATAAAACAATTTATTCTTATTCCGAAGCATGTTTGGGAGAAAATGTACCAAATTGCTGGATTAGAGTAGATGTAGCCGATTTTATGAAAATGTACGGTAGCTATTTGAAGAATTTACCATGTGCTATCAAAATTTTGTATATGACTTGCGTTGCTAATATAATTGAGAGCACCGAGAAGCAAGAAATACGAGAAATAATAAAAAATATATTCTTGGTAGCGCTCAGTAAAAAATCTGGTAATTCGTCATCTGGTGATCTATCACCTTGCAAGAAAGCAAAAACTTATTTGAAAAACATAATCATAGGTACATTCAGTTATAAAATTTATACTGATTACGAGAATTGATTTTTTGAGAAATAATTTATTCACATTATTATGAACTCATTCAACTCATTTCATTCATGATTTTCAGGACCTACTGAGAATCTTTTTGAATTAAAAATCGAAATTGCCGAAGATGCTGAAGCTGAAAATTGTGATGATTCCATTTTGAATGAAAAAGATGTAAAGAGTGATTCTTTGCAGACATTGTGGGGCATGAAAATAAAAAAAGAAGTCGAATCTTTAATAGACAATATTGGTGACGACAACAATGCGCACTTTTATCCCGTACTTGTTGACCGATTAATTAAGGACATCAAATATACATCGATGTGGTCATGTATTGAATTGTCATATAAAATACAATGATAATAATGACGAAAAATTATTTATCAAAAAAGAACGAAATCATTTTGCGGAAGAAACTACTAATAATGAATTTTCTTTTCTTGGTCAAGAGGAATGCGCAATTTGCAATAAACTCGTGTATGTTTCCAAAAAATATTTAGAAGAAATTGCAGATACTGAAAACCATAATGTATGTTTATCGTGTAATGAAATTGAAAGTGCGTCTACAGATCAGTTTTTAGCGAAGTAACATATTCAGAATTGGAAATGACTAGGTAATTATAAACCGAAATCAAGAGCTCTCTACGTTGGACATGATAACCATAAAATTAAGGACTTATTGACATTTGAGAAAAGCCGCGGATTACCAATTTTAAAAAATGGTAAAAGTGAAGATATCCATATAACAAAATTAGGTACTCGTCGGTTGAGTGTTATTTATTTATATGTGCGCTTTTGATAGTATTTCTCAAGTACTATTAGCAGCTATTTGTGATTACAATTCATTAAAAATTGAGGTAGGTAACATATATAAAATTCATCTAAAAATGACTGATACTGAATTATAAAAAATATGTTTCCTTGAATTTTTATCAAATATAGGTTGAATAAATGGAATATAATAAACTGTGCACGTTTGTGCCGAGCATTTTAAAGAAAACAATTAGTTCCAGTACATATAAACAATGAGCTGGAATATTATTAGAACATATGACACCGGAAAAAGAGGTAAATGGCGTTAAACTACTTGACTGCAACATAAATGTTGGAGGTATAGCAACTTTAATTTTTAAAGATGTACCAAGCCTAACAGAGAAATACGTTGGCCATTTATGTAAAACTGAGTCAACAAGAACTGTATCAGTCATTCAGTTGGATATTGATACATTGATGAATGTGTTATCTGAAGTAACGTTCGAGAATTCTCTATCGAAAAAATCAGTTCCTCGTGATGAGGAATCATGTATAGGTTTAAAATCAATGCACAGCAAGACTTTCGGTAACTATGAACATTGTAATATCAATAATAGTTCATCTTATAAAATGAATAAATAATTCAGTAATCAATTTCAATTTTTCAGGGAAATTTGTAATATTTGAACCATATTCCTTAATTAAAATCAATTCTGAAGAGCGCTTTAAACAGGAGGATATTAATCTCAAATTAAAAAACGTCCCGAAACAGTTGTATTTGTCCCTAAATGAAACAGTATGTCTTGCTGGATTGGTGCACTTTTATACACCAATTTCATCCCGCAATAACATTGATAATAAAAATATGATGGGACACTACGTTGCCATCAGTTTACGTTGATGTTTAAATGATGTTTATTTGATTTTTTTATCACGTTGGACGGCCAACTGGATATCAATAAATTGATTTTTCTTTCCCCCTGATCGAGAGGGAAACAAAAATGAAAATCCGAAAAATAACTTAAAAATTTTTCAAGTTCAATCGTTAAAAAAATACAACGATACTCAAAAATTAAAATTGAAAAAAAAACCATTTAAGGGAGTTCTATCTTTACTGCGCTAGTCAGTACGAATATATTTTGACAATTGAGTCACGTAGTCAAAAATCTGGCAACTTCGCGCTCTTGCAGACGACATGAAAAATTTTTTGACATTTGATTTGTGTTAAAAGTTAGACAATATGGAAAATAATAAAAGATTTTATTGGAAGGGGAAAAGAGTGACGGAAAAAGTTTGGAAAAAAAGAAATCAGAGTAAAAATTTAGCAGCAAATTTACGAAATATATACCGCACAAAAAATAAACAGCACACTTTAGAAAATAAGACTGTTCAAAATCAAAATGAAATTGAAGGGCGCAGAATTGTTCACGTGCAAACTCTTGCTGAACAACTGTTTTGTGCAACATGTCGATCTATTTTATCATTGCAAGATATCGTGAGTGAAAAAAGATTTGGTTTGGCTTCAAAATTTTACATAAAGTGTCGTCAGTGCTTCGTCGTTTCTGAGGTGTGCAGCGATAAGAAACATTCTTTTCAAAATAATAAGCATTTTGATGTAAATACAAAAATTGTAGCAGGTAAATACATATTTATGTACATAATTTAATTTATAAAAATGATTTTATATTCATAATTTGTCATATTTAGGTACCATTAATGCAGGCATTGGTAATACGCATATCAACAAAGTATTAACAGCTATGAACATCCCAATGCAAAATTGCAGTACATTTAAAAGACACGAGAGAGAAGTTGGCCCAGCACTGGAATATATTGCTCATAGCAGTTGTAGAGAAGCGGTTCTTGAAGAGAGACGTATGACAATATAAAACCAGGAACAACTTTTAAAATTGTAAGAATCATAAAAGTATTCAATGTTTTTATTTAAGTATTATATTTTAACACATTGTAAGTCGGCCCCGCGAAAACAAGGGATACGAATTCCAAATGTGTTAATATTATAATATCATTTCACAATATTTAGAGAGGATCTCGGCTCAATTATGATAATTTTAAAACCAATATTTGATTATTTTTAAAAAATAAAGATTTTTAGAGAAGTAGAGGTCCTTCTCTCTTTATTACTAAAAAATTTACCCTTTTTTTTATTTATGTATTAGTTATCACCAGGCAATCGTCGACTAACAATAATATTTACGTGTAAAAAATTTTGTATTATTACTATTATTTGTGAAATATATACACTAAATTAAAACTGTTTTTTCGTCCTGTCATTTAGAAGCCCCCTCCTTACAAATGAATTAATTTTCCCGGATAGAAATTTGAAGAATGAAAACGAAGAATTGGTTTCAGACAAAGATACTGTTCGTATCGCTGCATCGTACGATATGGGTTGGGTTACTAGAGGTACAGGTAGAACGTATGATAGCCTTACTGGTACAGCTGCTTTAGTAGGCTACTTTTCAAAAAAAGTATTATCGTACATTTCACTAAATAGGAAATGTAAATTATGCGATTTAGGACATGAGCCGAATAGTCATAACTGTAGGTTAAATTTTGAAGGGTCTGCTAAGGCTATGGAACCTTATGCTGCGGTTCAATTAACCGAAAATAATGATATTTTACAAAAATGCAATGTTCAAATAGGGGTATTCATTGCGGATAACGATAGCAGCTCTATCAGTGCAGTACGTGCAGCTTGCTCTCACGATATAATAAAATTAGCAGATAAAAATCATACCAGCAAGGGTCTCGTGAACGAATTGTATAAAATAAACAAAAAATATAAAGAACTTACTGGTATAGCGATAAAATATTTACAAAAATGTTTCAATTATTGTATTTCGCAGAATGTAGGGAATACATTGAATTTAGCTATCGCTATAAAAAACATACCAAACCATTGCTTCAACAATCACGTAGAATGTGGATCTTGGTGTAATTATAAGCGAAATCCAGAAACTTACCGCCATTCCGTTATAAAACATGGTTTCACAAACCAAGATTTATATAATGATTTGAAATGTATTTTTGAAACAATGGATAATAAATCAAGTGTTTTCGCGGCTGGTACTTCGAGCAATCCTAATGAGAGCTTAAATACTATGATTGCTAGTAAAGCTCCAAAAAATAGGTTATGTGGTATGTCTGCTGCAAGAGATTTTAGAGTTGCTTGCGCAGTCAGTAAAAAAATTGTGGTGAACAGTACATTCAAACTTTATATAAAAATTTATCATTATCTCCTGGTAGAAATAGTGAAAAATACAGTCGTACGAATGATATAAAAGCTAAAAAGCGATATCTCAAATCTCTAACGCAAGATTTTAAGAAACGTCGTTTATTTTTAAAAAAACGGAAAACCGATTTAAGAAATAAAAAAGAACTTACAGAAGGATCTACGTATGAAACAGATATGAGTTTATTTGATCCAGAAAAGTTTATACCCACAGCAAATCTAAATGAAAATTCGAAGCCTATCATTATCTATTTTGATTTAGAAACGGGTGGTTTGAATAAAACAGCTAATATACTACAGATAGCTGGAAAATTTGAATCAAATACTTTTTCTTGTTATATAAAACCCACTAAAAAAATTAGTGAAGAAGCGAGTGCAATAACTGGTTTGAGTTTTATTAATGATCAATTAATGCTCCGCGGAAAAGAACTCGAAACAGTTTCGCTATCGGAAGCAATTATTGCTTTTTATAAATTTTTGTATTCTTTTAATGCAAAATGTATTTTAACGGCTCATAATTGTAAATTTGATTATACAAGATTGTTGTTAGCAATAAGAAAAACATTCATGGAAAAGCACTTCCAATCAATTATATTTGGCTTTGCGGATACGTTAACTTTGACAAGACAAAGTACACAAAAAAAAGGAAAAGGGCAAAATACATTAGTTGCAGTAGCAACTAATTTAAAAATTGAGACAAATGAAGCTCATAACGCATTAGGAGATATTATAATATTAGAAAGAATAATTGCAAAATTAAATATATCGTACGAGACTGTAATTAATAGCACTAAATCTTGGGGTGATGTAAACAACCAGGAGAAATTCAATGAGCAATTGTCAGGAGCATTACAAATGCTGAGTCCACTAAATAACTGTACATCAATTGGAATTCGAAAAAAAAATGTTTTAGCTAATATTAATTACGACATGATTTTAAAATCTTATCATGAAAAAAAACTCGATGGATTAATTGAAATTTTTGGTAAAGATAGCAATGGCAATGTTGCTATCACAAAAAATAGAACAGTAATTAAAAAAATTTACGACTTTCTTGAGATGAATAATCAATGATCATAGATAATAAGTAAAGATAATGTTTTGTTATTCGTAATTTTTAATGTTTATAAAATGTTTAAAAATTGTCGTTTTCCAGTAAATTAAAAAAAAATTGAATCTTGTGTCGGTTTATTGAAAAAAAAATTAGAATCAGTTCAAAAAATCTGTTAAAATTCGCGCCAATAATTTACCTAACCTCTGTAGTTCGCATGATGCGACGTTGTTAGATATTGCGCGTAGTGATATTCAGTTACAAGTACGTGAAATAATTATTTTTAACAATTTATTTCTAGCCTCATGAGTAATGAATACATATTTTAAAAAATGCTAAAAATTCGTTCAAAATTCTTTTATTAGCTGCGAAATTTTTGTTTGGATTTTACCGTTAATTGCTAAGATATAATTAATTAAAAAGCAAAAGCGTAGGATTTTCCATAAGACCGTGTGTTAAATAATAATATATTCAAAGACTGATATCTCGCTTCAAAAGTAATGTAGCAATCTGAAATTTCGTTTGGAGCTTTTATAACATTAATCTTGCTGTGTACTAAATTTCATCTCATTTTTGTCGTTAATTCTCGAATAGATAGAACTCCCTTAACATCAATCTAAAAGAAAAAAAAATTGGTCAGCGCTCGGGATCCAACCCGATTCTTGCGCGCTCCCGAGCCTACCCGGTGGCGCATACGGAAAACGACATGTTTGGCTTATTGTCGCGGTTTGACACGCAAATTTCAAACCGCT
>NCVS01001491.1:0-11025 GCA_003055095.1 Goniozus legneri
AAGATTCGCTTGCTAATTTCCGAAATTGCAAGCGATTATATACAATAGCGCCTGTACGTTGCAGTGCGAGAAACGGTGGCGCCATGCGCCACCTAGCGGCGCTCACCGGAACTACGCTCTTCACGGTCGCGCGACGAGCCTATGTGTGCGTGTGTCAAGGCCTCAGTATGTTTTCATCTCAAAAAAAAAGAAAAATTCGTGTGAATTTATGTGGGTAATTAAAAGGGGCCCGCCAAAGACGTTTTTACCTGTATTATAACTGGTTATTAGCGGAGCATTTCAAAAATATTATGAGTCATTTTTAAGATTTCTACTAACAATCAAATGTAAGGTTGGAAGGATTTTAAATTATGTCGGGAGTCGGGCCTTTAAATTTTAAGAGGTATTGATTTAAATTCACTCGAGCCAGTTCCCGGAACGACTGTCCGTCCTCTTTATTTTTCTCAGTCTGTCGTTACGCCGTCTTTACATTTCAATTTTCACATATGTTGAATCTTGCGCGCGCTCGCGCGAGACGTACAGTCAAGCATATCAGAGCTCGGCTCGTTCGAAAGAGGTGAGCGTACAGTTACGCAAAACTCAAATTCCCATAACAATCATTATTACAATCGGCCTCCTGACGTGAGTCCGTCTCGGACTCTGTTTACATTTTTTTCATTGTTCCGGAAGCATGAAGGAAACGAGGTGCAGTACGCAAATAATCAACAATAACAAAAAGAATCGTGACAATTTAAACATCGTCGTTGTCAAACGGAAGGGCTATGCCACGGACGCATGTTGGCTGCCTCCCACACGCCGACATAGGGCCTCTGATGAGTCGGACCGTTTTCTACGTCGCCAATTACATACCGGTCATTTCTTAAAACGCGGATCACACGGCACGGACCCTTAAATCTGGGGATCAATTTTTGAGGTGCCCCAGGCGTGCTATCGAAATTTTTGATCATCACGCAATCGTCAATAACATATTTATGCGGATCTTTTCGTTTCTTGTCGAAATAGTTTTTATTATATTCTTGCGACTTTACAATGTTTTTATCAGCCTTATCACGCATTTCGTCGAGATTTCTATTGTCGCAACGCACGACATCGTCAATATAATCTTTAATTAGATCGGGCATCTTGCCCCGCTGCTCGACTCCAAACAGAAGTCTTGCAGGCGTTTCTCCTGTTACCGCATGCACACTATTGTTCAATGCATATTCAACATCGGCAAGCACTCGGTACCAATATTTTCCCGACTCGTTGTCAATCAGCTTTCCCCGCATCGGCCCAAGTACCCGATTTACTCGCTCGATCTGCTCATTAGCCTTAGGCGAACCCGTGGCGATCAAAATGTGGCGAACATTATTCTCCGCCATAAACTCGCGAAACTCACTCGATGTAAAACTCGATCCGCGATCTGATATTAAACACTTTGGACGGCTGTAGTCGCCAAAAAACCGACGAAGATTGTCAACGGTCTCACCCGACGAAGTGGTTTTGATTGCGTACAACTTCGTAAACTTAGTGAACGCATCGACTACAACGAGAATATGTTTTTTAGCCAAACAAGCTTTTTCTATTGGCCCATAATAGTCTACGTGTACTGTCGCAAATGGAACATTACCCTTCGATACGTTATTCAGAAATCCCTCCGATTTGCCCGTAACTGGGTTGCAAGCTATACATTTAAGACAATTTTTCACGTAAGTCCGAACCCTCTCTAACATCTGTGGGAACCAATACGTGGACTTGATCGCGTCACACGTTTTCCCAGCCGACAGGTGCCCCATATCGTCGTGATACTTGCGGATTACGTGAATTATCATATTTTCAGGCACGTAAAACAATAATTCGCCCCTCTCATTCCGATAAACTGACACATTTCTCATTTCAAAGAAGCGATGCTCGCTCTTCTCGAGCAAAACGCGGAGTTCTTTTATCGCCGGGTCCTCACCCTGACTCAGGCTCAGATTCACCTCAAACGGATTATCTTCCACCACCAAAATCTCAGCCGCGCGACTCAAGGCGTCCACGTGTTGCATTCCGCTGCCAGACCGATGCTCGACTTCGTAATCGAAGTTTTGCAATTCCAACGCCCACCGTGCGATTCGCTGATTAATTTCTCTTTTGTTCAGTGTCATCTGAAGGGAGTTACAGTCAGTCACTATCTTGAATCGAACCCCGTACAAATAGACACGAAACCTACGCAGAGAGTAGATAATCGCCAGTGTCTCTAATTCGAAACTGTGATATCGGCTCTCCGCTTCGCTGCTCAGCTTTGAGAAGTAAAATATCGGGTGGAGTTTTCGGTCGGCCTTACGTTGGAATAAGACGCCCCCATATCCTCGCGAACTACCATCGCAATGCAGCTCGGTCTCATCGCGCAGGTTATATATGGCCAAAATCGGTGCCCTCAAGAGCTGGTCTTTGAGCAAATCGAACGCCTTAATTTCATTATCGCCGAAGCAAAAGCTCGCACCTTCCTTACATAGGTTATATAATGGTTTAGCCAATATCGAAAACCCCTCGATAAATTTCCTAAAATATGACATCATGCCCAAAAACCGGCGCACACCTCGCACATCGCGCGGAATCGGGTATCACTTAATTGCCGCAACTCCGTAATCGGTAGGGCTAATACCCTCGTTTGTAACTCGATACCCCAAATAATCGATTTTTGTGAATAGAAATTTACACTTATCAATACGCAATTGTAATCCATTCGCAACGAGCGTCGTCAAAACAGAGGACAAGACTTTCAAATTCTGTTCGATAGTTTCGGTTGCAATCAGGAAATCATCCAGATATGCGACCACGTCGCCCTTGTCGATAAAATCTTTCAAGACAAGGTTAATCCACCTCTGGAATCGAGTTGGCGCACTTTTGAGACCAAAGGGCATACGCAAATACTCGTATTGTCCAACCGGTGTGACAAACGAAGTGTATTTAATAGAGTCTTCCGCCATAAAGACATGGTGAAAACCGTCTCGCAGATCTAGCGTCGTGAAATACCGTTTACCCTGCAACACATTTAGTTGGTCTTCGATCAACGGAAGGGGGTAATTGTCGCGACATATTAGTTTGTTCAGTGCGCGATAATCAACGCAAATTCGCGTCTCTCCGTTTTTCTTTTTAACAAGAACAATTGGTGACGCGTATTCCGATTCACTCGGCCTAATAATACCCCTATCCACCAACCCGTTTATAATTTCGCGGACTATTTCCCTTTCAGTGTACGATAAACGTCTTGGCGAGAAATGAAACGGCGCGCTGTCCTTCGTCAATGACAAACGAAGTTCTGCCTTCACAATCGGCTCGGTTGGCCGTTCCGGCGACAAATATTTTCGTTGAAATACTCGTTTAATTTCTTTATGCACTGCGGCGGGCAATTCCGGGTTTATTATCATCGCATCCGATTCGTCTGCCTTCAGTGAGGCCACGTCAATATTAAAAATGTGATCGACTTCGGTTTCCCTTTCACCGAGCGCCTCCGTCAGACTCAACCCGTATAGTCGCAGGACGTCCCTTCCCAAAATTACGCTCGACGTCATAGTGTAGTCCGGTACTACCATTAAGCAAACGTCGCTTAATACTCAAGTAAAACGACGCTGCTGCTATTTATGCCTCGAAATCTATCGGTATAATCCACCGGACACTCAATCGCACCGCTCGGAACGTGCCGCAGTTTAATGAGGCTTATCGCGCTGCCAGTATCCAATAAAGTAGTTAAAACATACCGTTCCTGACGTCCCTCAGACCAGACACCGTACGTCACGCCTCTATGGTACTCACTGTCGTCGATCAGGGCCGGTCCCACGTTGGATACCTGGTTGGCTCTCCTCGGGCAGTTATTCGCATAATGTCCTGGCTCGTTGCAGGAAAAACAGCTGATCTCGGTCTTCCTTTTAGCGCTCGGACACTGGAACTTCACGTGCCCTTCCTGGTGGCATTGGAAGCATTTTCTAGTCGTACGCGGGCCCTCCACGCCCTGGCCTACGCCCCCTCCCATCATCGGCGCGCGCCCCGGGCGCGGTCCCTCGGCACGTACACGAGTCCCTCCAGTTCCCACGCACGGTGGTTGTAGCGATATGCGTTGGAAAGCCGACAGCAAAGACGAGGTGGTAGTAAATTCCTGCATACGGGCCTGATCTTGAAGCCTCCTATCCGGTACCCCGTCGATCAGGTAATCGACCATTTCTTCTTCTGTTATGCCCGCTCGATTTGCTAATATTACCTTATCATGGTAATAGTCATCAAAAACTTCGCCGCTCTGCCAAATCCTGGCCTCGAAATGCCGTCGAAGTGCGAGCTCACTCGTACCATGGTCGAAAATGGTACGCATTTCCTCAAGCAGCAGTTCGGGGATCAAATTTATATGTTCTGGCTTCGAATGGAACCAATCCAGAGCCCTTCCTTTCAACTTCGACCCGATCAGCACCCTCGCAGAGTTGTCGTCAATCCCGTAGGCGTTCCTCAGGAGAACGAGCTGCTTCCTTCAGTTAGAAAAGGTGTTAGGTGCCCCCGAAAAATCACCGATGAGGTCCGACAATCCCCGGACGTCGATCCTCGATCGCACCTCCACCGGCGCCGTCCTCGCCTCCGCCCTTAGCAGCTCGAGCTCTCTCCGAGCAAGTTCCAGCTCTCGTCGCTCACAGTCCCTCTCCCTCTGCACCAACTCCAACTCCCGACTCGCGTCGACACCCGGCCCAGGCAGAACGGCAACCTCACGGCTCGGCACGCTCCCCGGGCACTCCTCCTTGCCGAGCAAATCCTCCGAAGCATCCTCTCGCCATCGTCCACACGGATCCAGCTCCTGCAATCGGGCAACCAACTCTGTCTTCGTACGAGAAGACGAGGCCCCGCGCCCCTGAAGTTTGGCCTTCAGTTCCGCAACCGTGAACTCCAATGGCGATCTCATCCCGACGAAATACTGCTCTGCACCGGTTTCGCTCAAACTCACTTTAGTAGGCCTTGTGGATTTTTTAAATCCCACTTCTCAGATTGTAAGGTTGGAAGGATTTTAAATTATGTCGGGAGTCAGGCCTTTAAATTTTAAGAGGTATTGATTTAAATTCACTTGAGCCAGTTCCCGGAACGACTGTCCATCCTCTTTATTTTTCTCAGTCTGTCGTTCGCCGTCTTTACACTTCAATTTTCACATATATTGAATCTCGCACGCGCTCGCGCGAGACGTACAGTCAAGCATATCAGAGCTCGGCTCGTTCGAACGAGATGTGCGTACAGTTACGCAAAACTCAAATTCCCATAACAATCATTATTACACAAAGAAATTGCTAAGATACACTACGACTCTGGATGTTTCCTCAATATTTTTTTGAAGTTGTCGTATTCATCAAGCACTATGAAATATCCGCAACGACGTCAATATATCTAAAAATCGAACAAATAATATATCAATATAAATTTCAATGTGGTCACGAGTGGTAAAGTAGAGGGGGGAGAGAAGGGTGGAGTATTAGAGAAAAATAATCTTTGGCGAAAGAATTGATTTAAATTATTTCGCATCTCGAATTTCTGGGAAAACGAAAGGAACAAAAGAATTACTTTGGCAAGGATTTTTACAGCGGAGGTGTGTTTTGGGGCGCAGGGGACACTGATTTCATTCCTTTTTGCAACAAATGACTCACATTCATTTCTCTTAAGTCATATCTAATACATTATTATAAGCGCATATCCAAAACATCTTAAACCCATGGAAAACATGGGTGATCAATCCTTCGCACTATTTTGACATACAGTGTACGTCATTGAAAATTTTCTCTTAAGCCGAAAATGACGTAAATCGTACGTAAAAAAAAATTATCAATCTTTTATTTATACTTATATTATAATATTACAATACAAAAAAGAAATCTTGGGTGCGATGAGCACACATTTCTGTTAATTTGCTGATAGCGCAAGAAGTTAATATACTAAGAATAATGACACTGTCGAATTGTTTGATTGTTTTCCGGTATGAGACAACAGAAGTTCATGAGACATAAAGGGCTTCTTCCAATCTCCAAAACCCAAATTCCGTTTGTTATAAGATAAGTGATTGCGGAGATATCACCGTTCGGAAGTTTCAAAAAATTTGTTTTGCGTTCGTAGATAACTAAGATGAATGCTCAAAACCGATTTAAATAAAAAAATTTTGAAACTAAAAATTTCAGGCTTTAAATTGCTGAATTTCATCGTCTTGATCCGATTATTATTGACAAAGTCACAACCTGTTGAAAATTATCAACAAAATTTGGGAAATGCGTTTGCTCACTCAATTTTTTTGTTGAGTGTGATATGACTAACATTTTAACTTGAAAAAGGGGTTTATTACTAAGAAAAACGATATAAATTGAAATTTTGGGAATTAATCAACCCAATCTCACATGCGACACACAACCCATCTACATCATGAGTACTTATATCCGCGCATTTGGCCTGGCCACTATCATTAGAAAATATATTATATCAAATACATTTTCTTAAAACATGACAGACATCATTCTAAGCTTATAATGACCACAATTCTTAACCCATATTCAAATGAAACAAAACCTTATTATTTCATTAGCCCAAATCGTATTCGCACTTTACACTTGACCACTATAAACATATCCTCAGTTTATCGAACGAATCATTCTTATTAGACTTCACTGCAATTTCATACCCTGTTCACATTTCTTCCAACAATAATCTTCAATAATTTCAACGTATTGTTCTACTTTTCGAAAGCGTTGACATTCAGCAAAAGCAGCATATTGTATTTGTTTTATGTAATCGGTACGGTCAATCAACACAGCGGTTCAGTGTGATCAAAAATATTTTTTATTTGGTCAAATCTATTAATCCGTTCAAAAAATATTCAAGGTTGAAATTCAAAATTTTTAACGCATTGCGTGCATGTTCGGAGGAGTATGACACACCCAAAATTTTCGGTGATTCTGCAGCAACTTCACACTTGGTGAAAAACCTTAACGTATTGAAATGAGCAAAAAGTCGTCAAGTTAGTAAACTTCAACTAATACATGAACGAGAAAGACTACGAGAGAGAGCACGAGCGAGGTATACCTATACAGGGTGTCAGCGCAACCTCGTTGAATCTCCCGGCAGTGAATAGGGCGCAAAATTCTAAGCCGAAATGATGTAATTCATTTTTTGGCTCCGATGAATAGTTTTCGAGATATTCGCGTTTAAAGTTTCATGAAATCAGCGAATCACGGAGCGAATGCCGCAGCGTGTCAGTATCGGCACATATCGCTTGGGGTCCCCGCTTTCTTTATGAATTATTTTTTTGATTTTATTTCGTTTTGACGATTGATTTTTGTTAGGGAAGTGGGTGGATGTGCTAGTACAAGCTCATATCGCGCGGGGCCCGCTCCTTTCGGTCGTGAACATTTTTTTACATAAATTATTCAAGGAAACGATTAAATACATTGAGAAATCATTATTTTAATTTATGATGTGTTATTTTAAATGAGTTTATTATTTTAAACAATTATTTATAAATTTTTCCTACGATCGTGCACAAAGTTCGATTTTGCGCATGCAAATGCGTGTGCAAAGGGCCTCTTTCTGACACGCTGAAATAAGCGTGCGCAAAGTGCCATAAGCGTGCGCAAAGTGCTGTAAGCGTGCGCAAAATCGAACTTCGCGCACGATCGTAGGAAAAATAGTATACGATACTCGTGCGCTGCGTAGGTATTCCCTCACTCACAATTGTCGCCCTCGCTTCGCTCGGGCGCCAAACGTTGCTCGTGCGGGAATCATCTACTTTGCGCACTTGTATCGTAATCTACTATTAACATGAAAAATTTTTTTCATGAAATTTAATATTTCGCCAAAAGCGAGATCCTTGTTTTTCATTTTGTGGCCCTGAAAAGAGCCGATTTTGAAATTATTAGGTTTTGAAAAGAACCGATTTGGAATTTTCAGTCCTAAGAAGGACAAATTTTCAAAGCACTAATGTAGTGCACAAAAGAAATTTAAATTTTTTTTTTCATAATTCGCCAAAAGCGAGATCCTCATTTTACATTTTGTGGCCCTGAAAAGGGCCGATTTTATTTGCACTAATTCAGTGCGGGCTTTAGGTACCCTTCTCCGACGATAATGCACGCGTGACATCGTTTGACGATGTTTTTACGTACATCTCGTAGCATGTCTGGCGTGATCCTCGTCGCAGCTTCTTCAATTCTCGCGACGACATCCTCCTCCCCCTGAGGCTGCGTCTTATAAACTGCTTTCTTGAGATATCCCCAATGAAAGAAATCCAAGGGCGTCAGGTCAGGTGAACTGTAAAATAATTTATAACGATTGATATAAATAATAGAAATAACTTTTTCGTACTCATTTGATTGACCAAGGAGGCCATCGGTGAGGTCCATAGCGACCGAACCACTGATCTCCGTATGATGCGTTGAGTAACGCTGTTACTCTTCGCAAATCATGCGGCGGGGCGCCGTCCTGCTGGAACCAGCGTGGTCGTGTAACGAGCGGAATATTTTCCAACAATTCGGGAAGCGTATCCTCCGAAAAATCAGCGTACAGTTGTCCCTGTAAATAATAACCTTTTTAAATCAAATTAAAAATTTTTTATATAATTTTTTTACTTACGTTTAAAACTTTAGGGAGTCGGTGAAGTATGACTCGATCTCCTACAATTACGCCCCACATGTTCACTTTCCATCTAACTTGAAAAGTCTTCTCCCTTGTCACGACTGGGTTTTCGTCGACATAATAATGAGAATTATGCCGGTTAAAAACCCCTTCGGTTGTGAACAAACTTTCGTCTGTCCACAATATGCGGGATAAGAATTCTCTGTTGTTATGGTGTTCGGCGAGCACCATGCGGCAGAATTGCAGTCGCATCTCATCATCTCCTGGCCTCAAGTTCTGCACGACGGAGATCTTGTAAGGGTGCAGATCGTTGTCACGAAGCACATCATGTACTTTCGTTTGGGAGCAGTTGGTTCTCCTTACGACTGCACGACAGCTCATCGTCGGATCTTCTTCGACCAACTCGAGAATCGCTTCTTCGAGACCAACAATTCTTCCGCCATGCTGACCTCCTTCACAGCCACGAGGTAACAGCGACTCTGTCGTTCTCAATTGCTGGTCGACGCGTTCAAACACCCTCTTCGACGGATGCCGACGATTCGGGAATTCTTCCGTAAGAGGTTTCCATTTTTTCTCGAATCCACTAAATTTTATCAGCATTAGAATTGAATGATCAAACGCATGTACGGAGAATATGAATTGTGTTGCAAACATAAAAGCATATGAAACTGGTGAATGAAAGCTACAGAACATATAACTCGTAATACTGCTAAAAACCTATTTGGCGGGCTATGACGAATGGTCTCAATTTTTGACGAAGCTTATTGATTGATAAATTTATTGTGCTGAATGAACACTGACTTCTACACATATTCAATATCAATGTTTTCAAATTACTGAAAGAAATTAAAATGTTACTTGAAGAGTAGAATACGATCTTTTGATTATTACTTATATTACTGACAATATATAATTAGATCTACTAAGTACCTTTACGACTCACAGTGCACGATCCGACAATTAGTTACGTCTTAATTTTTAATGAAGCTTATTGTTTGAAGTTTCAAACGTGAATGATTAGAAGTTTTTTTTTCCTGGTAATTTTTTTTTCGTGTTTTGAAGTGAGTTTATGTGGGTAATTAAAAGGGGCCCGCCAAATGGGTTTTTAGCAGTATTACGAGTTATATGTTCTGTAGCTTTCATTCACCAGTTTCATATGCTTTTATGTTTGCAACACAATTCATATTCTCCGTACATGCGTTTGATCATTCAATTCTAATGCTGATAAAATTTAGTGGATTCGAGAAATAATGGATAGTGAGGAAGAAAGAGGGAGAGGGAGAGCGATATATAGAGAGAGAAAGAGAAATGGTATTATATGGTGTGAGAGTGAGAAAAAAAGTACTAATTTACACGCGAAACCTCTTACGGAAGAATTCCCGAATCGTCGGCATCCGTCGAAGAGGGTGTTTGAACGCGTCGACCAGCGATTGAGAACGACAGAGTCGCTGTTACCTCGTGGCTGTGAAGGAAGTCAGCATGGCGGAAGAATTGTTGGTCTCGAAGAAGCGATTCTCGAGTTGGTCGAAGAAGATCCGACGATGAGCTGTCGTGCAGTCGCAAGGAGAACCAACTGCTCCCAAACGAAAGTACATAAAGTACTCCGTGAAAACGATCTGCACCCTTACAAGATCTCCGTCGTGCAGAACTTGAGGCCAGGAGATGATGAGATGCGACTGCAATTCTGCCGCATGGTGCTTGCCAAACACCATAACAACAGAGAATTCTTATCCCGCATATTGTGGACAGACGAAAGTTTGTTCACAACCGAAGGGGTTTTTAACCGGCATAATTCTCATTATTATGCCGAAGAAAACCCAGTCGTGACAAGGGAGAAGTCTTTTCAAGTTAGGTGGAAGGTGAACATGTGGGGCGGAATTGTAGGAGATCGAATCATTCTTCACCGACTCCCTGACGTTTTGAATGTAAGTAAAAAAATTGAATCAAAAATTTAAACTCTTATTAAAAACGATTACTATTTACAGGGACAACTCTACGCCCATTTCTTAGAGAACACGATTCCGGAATTACTGGAAGATGTTCCGCTTGCAGCTCGGCCACGCTGGTTCCAGCAGGATGGTGCCCCGCCACACGATTTGCGGCGAGTAACGGCGTTGCTCAATGCATCATACGAAAATCGGTGGTTTGGTCACTACGGACCTCATCGATGGCCTCCTCGGTAAATGAATTATTATAAGAAGGTTATTTCTATAATTATTATTAATCATGATAAATTATTTTACAGTTCACCCGATCTGACGCCTTTAGATTATTTTCTTTGGGGATATCTGAAGAAAGAAGTTTACAAGACACAGCCTGGGAATGAAGAGGATGTCATCGCAAGAATCAGCGAAGCTGCGGCGAAAATAATACCCGAAATGTTACGCGATGTACGCAAAAACATTGTTAAGCGATGTCAAGCGTGCA
>NCVS01001495.1:0-17846 GCA_003055095.1 Goniozus legneri
CTCCGGTATTCACCCGCGTCCGGAGGGAAACCGCACCAAAAACCTCCGAAGAGCCGTGGCCCGATCGATATATCGAGATATCGACTTCCGCGTCCGGCGATCCTGGTCTTCGTCTCGATGTGTCCTCGTGGTCCTAGGGTCCTCGTAGTCCTTCCTTGTTGTCCTTGGGGTCCTCCTGCTTCGTCTTCACTAATCCTGATTGAAACTTTCACACGCGACGAACTGACAGATCCCACCGCTGCCACCAAAATTTATGTGACGTAATAGGTCTTCGTCCCGGATTCGCTCTGTCACTGAGGTATTAAAATACCTGTTCGTGCGCGTGAAATGATCTCGAGAAAAACTATTTATTTTTTTGGATAACGAAAAGGTTTATTTATGTAGCTCGCACGACTGCTCGCTATGGGGTCTATGTCTAGACTGACTTTTGTTCATAATAATTTGTCGTTTTCAAGACAATCCCTTGGAAACGACTAATCGATATAATCGATACACAAAAGATCGATAACAATTTCGCGTCGATCCGCCTATCATGGAACTAGCTTAAGATGGAACTAACCGCGAGATGGTGCCATTTACAAAAATCGGGAAATTGTCCAAAACGCAAACTTGAAGTCTCGCGCATGGCACCATGTTACGTTACAATATGCGTTACTGGATGAAGGATCTACAATAACATTAATAGCGCGTGACACAGTCCGAAAAATCGGTGTAACAGGATCTCGGATTAGGTTAAAATTACAAGGAATCAACGCAATGCGAGTTGAAGCCACTAATTGCGAGAAAGTAGATTTCAAAATCGAAGGCGCGTTCGATAAATTCGAGGTAAAAGGCGCCATCGCGGTACCCAAATTGCATCTCCCGGCGCAATCTCTAGGGGCGGATGCGGTTCGAGAAATAGCTAGGAGTGAGGGAATATTTATACAACCATATCAAAACGCGAAGCCTCAAATACTTATAGGGCAAGACAATTGGGAGTTAGTAACAACTAGAGAGGTACGCGGAATGAAAAAGAGCACTCTAGCGGCATCGCGCACAGCACTAGGGTGGGTCTTGCATTGGACAATGCGGAGTCATGGGGCGAAAGCGTTCACGGCGGTGTGCGCGGATCGCTCGAAAAAGGATGAGCTCGCGGATGATACTGAAGACGCGAGATTAAACAGTATCGAGAATTACGGTGTTGTTAGGAAAGCGTGGACGGACCCGAAACATGAGCGAGCACTCGAGATATTAAAACGGACGACGCGTCGGCTCGAAAGCGAGTGGGAAACGGGACTGCTATGGAAAAAAAATACGCGATCACGAATCGATAGCAAACAAACCGCGTGGAAAAGGCTTGTATCGTTAGAGAAAAAGCTCGACAGGGACGAGGGGTACGCGTCGTTATATTACAACGAAATGCAGCGGCTGATTGACCGAGGGTACGCGACGAAAGCAAGCGACGACGATACCGGGAGGAGGCGATAGTATTTACCGCATTTCGGGGTCACGATTGTCAACAAGCCGGGTAAGGTGAGAATCGTTTTTGACGCGGCGGCAAAAACCGACGGAGTCAGTCTAAATGACCAATTAGATACCGGGCCGGATCTACTTAAATCGTTCCCGAGTCGAAAAATTTAGGCCGGCAACAGACCTGCAACAGGCGTAAAAGTAAAATTTAACTTGTACAACGTCTGCACTACGCGTGCAAAGGTTTCCTCATGTCCGTATCACGTTTGCAGCGATCGCAACACAATAACGTATTCTGCTCAACATCTGCAGCAGTACTGTGACTCGAAAGAGAGAAAATATACACTTTATATCCTCAAAAATATCTCATGTACTCAACTGCGAGCGTAGCGTGCGAGACTCATAGCCTAAGTCCGAAGGAGGACGGACTGGAAGCAGAAGAACGATGATAAAAGTTGGAAAAAGTAATGGTGTGGAAGCGGGAGAGATAGACGAAGGAGGGGATATGAGACGAGGATGGAAATTTCGTATATTTTGGGCAAGAACTGATCTCATCTCTTCAGCTGCTCAATTCTTTAGAAATCAGGTTATTAATTTTGTATGAAATTTGGGTATTTGGCGAAAAAATTGATCTCAATTCTTTCGGAACGAAAAATTTTAAGTGTTGAGACTGAGGGGAGAGAAGGAGAGGAAAGAAAGAGGGAAGATAGGGGAACATTAATGAGAGCCGTAAGAGTAAGGAGAGAGGAGTAAGATCTTATATGTATAGATATTTGGCAAATAAGTGATCTCAATTCTTTCGCAACGGAAAATTTTGAAAACTTCGACGACAGTGGGGAGAAAGAGGGGAGGGTAACGAAAGCCCTAGGGGTTAGGAAAAAGTTGGGTGGGGGAGCAAAGAGTGGGAAACATTAATGTATTTGTCATAAGTCTTAACACTATGAGTGTATTGAGAGGACAGGGGAGGGGGGATTGATTTCATTCCTTTTTGTAACGAGACGAATAGTCTCGTATCTCCACTAGAATTTGATTAGCCTACTGTGTACCGTGAACGTAATAATCGTGAATAATGTGATTCAGAATGATGAAAGATCAACGATTGTCCACTGAATAAACATTTGCGAGTTTTAGTGAAGAGAATAGAGTCAAACTTTTGTTATATCGTATCCTATGCATTAATTGAATGGTTAAAAGAATGAATCAATGAGACTCGAACTTCTTTCATGTTCATAATCCAAAATTATAAACTTATCATTAATAATTCATTTGTGAATTTTCTAGTGCGAATTGAACTAGGAAATCGTACTTAAATGCACATTGAAATAAGATTTCGTATATATACTCATTCTCGTGCAAGGATAGAAGCACTCATTTCCAGGACAAAAATTTAGCAAATAGTAATTCAATCGTGATGAAAGAAGGCGTTTTGCTCTGACTGTAATTTATTTTTTAAATAATTCAACTAATAAATTGAACTACCTGTAAAAAGAAACGTATATAAAGCTAGCATCAACGTTTGGGCAAAATCAAATTGTATTAAGCATACTATTTAAAGCTCTTTTTTTGCTACTGGTTAGTTATTAAAATTAATTTTCTGTTCTTTTGCTTTTTTTTAAATCGCCGTTGCTGCTACCTTTATATAAAGCTAGCCTAAAACTCGCGATGCAATGAGCAGAATTAATTCGCACTAATGGTAAATTTTAAAGCTATTTTTATGCTGTTATTCTGATATCTTGAAATATTTTTTGCTGCCGACGTTTCTTCGCAATAAGCGTTGATGCTGTCTTTATATAATAAGTTGGCAAAAATTTTTTACTTTAAGTAGATAATATAATAACAATCACTAAATACAAAACTATTGAGGTGAACCGACCGTAAGCAATGAAAGAATACAAATATCCAATTCACATAAATTTATTATTTCGATAATTAAATCCTAATATGAAAAAGTAAAGCAGCTGTAGCCTTCAAATTGGGGCTTGCTTTTCCTTCTTTTAATTTAAAATTGAATGATCAAACGAACTCCAAGTGAAGTTCGATCATGATTATGCGAATGCTTTCGTCCGAGTAGAAATGTAGTCATGCTCCATGATACCCTCATCAACAAGATTCAAAGCTCCCGCTAGGAAAGAAAACTCCAGGGGGAGCCCCATACGCGCTGCGTAGTAATACTTCATATTTTAAAGCTGGTTCAAATCGCCAGGGTAGGAAAGTCAATTCCAATGTTCCTAAGGGCTGGGAGGGAAACTACTCGGACGAAAGCATTCGCATAATCATGATCGAACTTCACTTGGAGTTCGTTTGATCATTCAATTATGCTCTGTGCTTTCGTCCGAGTAGAAATGTAGTTGTTTAAAGCTACGATTTGAACCTGAATCACAATAGTTTATTAATGCTCCTGAGGAGACATATAAACGTAACGTAACATGAACGTAAAACTATAACGCAAACCGTTATCGTCAATAACTATTAATAACAATATGAAAAGTTATACTTAAAGAGTTAACCATTTAGAATTAAAGCCTCTGCAATGTTCTGTGCCGGAACAATCGGCCGCTTGTAAAATCTCGCAAACGTGGCAGAATCCCGCTTTCAGCAGGCTGCTCGACGAATTTCGTCTATCGACACGCCCAGGAACTCTGCTTTTGAGGTCGAAGCGTGGCGAGTGGAGTGAGCGGAAAAAATTGTGGTATCAATTCCGCTCTCTAATAATGATTGTTTTATCCAACGACCTATCGTCTGAGCCGATGCGCGTTTAGCTACTCTGCCGTGCGTTAAAAACAGGGGATCTGAAGGATCCGACGACAAATTGTTTGTTTTCCGAACATAAAATTCAAGTAAGGAGGCCGTACATAAGGATGGTCTCTCATGAAATTTCGGAAATGACATTGATGGCTGCACATTCCCAATACCGGAGGTCTTTATCCGGTCCGGAATCTTTATAATGGTTGGGTCAGCCCATATAATATTTACACGTCTTATTAGGGAGAGCGTCTGCACTCTTTGCGCCGATGTTAATGCCATTAATGTGGCTAATTTTCTACCTAAGAGTTTCACGTCTAGATTCTCATGCGGCCAAAGTGACTCTAGGTATGATAGTACCGGAGATGGATCCCAGGTAAGAGCATATTTTGGCCTAGAAGGTTTAAGAGCAGACGCTCCCTTACAATATCTTTTTATTCTCGCATCCTTTCCCAAATCGACATCAGTGACGAGGGATATAGCTGAGCGATACGAGTTAAGTGTTCCGTAACTAGCCACCTTCTCAAAACACTCAGCCAGAAATTCTAAGACTATCGAAACTTCTGGCTTATACCAATCCACCATTTTACGCTTACAGAAGAACCACCAAAGCTTGATTGGTTTTGCATATTGCTTATGCGTTCCATCCGTAATTGAAGCCATTGCCGTATCTAAAGAGGAGTCCGGGAAACCTCGGCGTGTGAGGGCTTGGCGGATGATTTCCCTGCTACCAGGGAAATGTTCTGCCAGACCGGGTGGCAGTTGCTGAAAGGCGAAGATAGTAGGTTAGGGTTAGGCTCAAAGCGCGTTAGGGTAGACACTAATAGTTTTTTGTATAGCGGAAACCATGGTTGAGCCGGCCACCAGGGCACTACCACCACTCCCCCCTCTGCTTGATCGTTTATAATCTTCCTCAGAACTCTGGGCACTAAAGCAAATGGTGGGAAGGCATAAAACTCAAAGTCTCTCCAGTTGAGCGTGAAAGCGTCGATTGCGCTGGCGAAAGGGTCTGGAAACCAAGATACGAATTTATCGCATTTTGAGTTTATGTTTGTCGCGAACAAATCAATATCAAATGGGCCTAAGCTCTCATTCACGACATCAAAAGCATAAGCTGCTAGCTCCCACTCGGTCTCCGAAGAGATAGCACGAGATTCCGAGTCTGCATCAACATTCTCGGCAGATGCAACATAAGACGCGCGAAGGTGTAAATCTCTACATTCGCACCATTGCCAGATAGATTTTGCAAGTATTGAGAGCTTAGGGAATTTGATTGAACCGGTCTTATTAATATAAGCAATCGCCGTCGTATTATCAACTCGCAAGACTATATCTCGGGATCGAATATCCGCGGCGAAACAACGAAGTGCGTAGTCGACCGCCTTTAATTCTAAAAAATTTATATGTTCCGATTTCTCAGAATCTGACCACCAGCCATGGGACTTCGCGTTTCCCATAGCGGCTCCCCAACCCGTCAAAGACGCGTCGGAGAAAATCTCATGTTCGAAGACCACTCGAATGAGCGGTTTCGAGATTCGAGGATTCTCAAGTTTACTCGTCCACCAGTTAAAGTCTTCTTCGAGACTCGCGGGAAGAGTCATAGTGGCATCGTAATCCCCATTTTGTTTCTGGATGCTCAGGAATTTCTGCCTCTCAAGATCCTTGGTGTAAACCATTCCATAAGGAACTGCACGACATATCGAGACTAAGGATCCGATTAAACTTGAAAAGTCTCGAATCTTACATTTAGATTTTCTGCGGAATTTTAATATTCGCTCATGTAAAGCCAGTCTTTTGTCGTCCGGTAGTGTTACGCACATCCTGTTTGAATCGAGGATGAAACCTAAGAACCTACGTTCTCGACTTGGTGTGAGTTCACATTTGGATCTATTCACTACGAATCCCAGATTCTGCAGCAAACTCAAAGTGGTCTGTACATTTGATAAGCAGTCTTCGAAAGACTCCCCGAATAACAGAAAATCATCCAAATAAATAACCGATAGAAAACCTTGTTCTCTTAATTTTGAAGCTATGGGCTTCATGAGTTTCGTAAAAGCAAACGGTGCTGAAGCTAATCCAAAAGGTAGAACTGTGAATTCATAAATTATGCCAAAAAACAAGAAACGTAGAAACTTTCGGTGCGGCTCATAAATTGGTACTAGTAGGTACGCGTCCTCTAGATCAATTGTTGCCATAAACGCTCTCGGAGACAATAAGTTTTCTGCTACTTTAAAATCCTCCATTTTAAAATGTGGTGCTTGTATAAACTTATTAAATTGTTTTAAATTTAAGATAAATCTCTTAGCCCCCGATGGTTTATCGATCAGGAAATATGACGATAAATATTGTTGGTCTGTAAACTCTACGCGCCTAATCACTCCCTTCCGAAGGAAACGCTCTATTTCCTCCCCGCATGCCCTCGTGTCCGTCTTGCTCAACCTTGGTTCCTCTAAGAAAGGGCGACACGGACGCTTAGAAATGAACGGAATTTTATATCCGTCAATCATTTCTAAAATCATCGGATCGGACGTTATTTCGCTCCAACTGTCGTAAAAGAAGGTTAGACGTCCAGCGATATTAACCTCTAAGATCGGTGATGCCGTTGGCTCGAGCGGGATCTCGAGCTGCTGTACCCCGTCTTCTGTAGAGTACTCCCTGTCTGGCGAGGTACGACGGCCTTCTTGACAGGGGGGTTCGCATTTCCCGACCTTTGTTGTGGCTGTGATTTTTGCGGCAGCGATACTGGTTTACTAACCGACGGGGTTGACTTTGTCATACTCTTTACTAAACGGTCCGCGACCGATGTTTCTTTCATTTTCGTTAAGAAAGTTTCTCCGAATAACATCCTGTCGATTGAAGAACTTTCCAAAGCGCTTCTAGCGGAGACTGTAAGCATCGGGGTTATCAGCGTTCTGCGCGCCCTCGATATATGGTATTGAGCACACGCCGTTATTCTACCCGCGTCGCTGGCCGCCTCGAAGATCCTCTTCCGGTCCCACGCGTCGTCCGGTTTTAACAATTCCGACATTACCGCCGCCTGCGCCGTCAACGCCGCCTCCAAGAGGTTTTGGGTAGAGCGCTGGTAATCATCTCGCTTTACCGAGGTTGGCGGTATCACGTTCTTAATCTCCGAATTTAACTTAGGAGCTCGGCATAATGGCAAGTTCTCCGGAGCGGGATATTTTTTCAGGAGCGACTCGAAAATATCCTTTGGTAATCCGTTCGTGAAGATCGGCGACCATTTCTCGACGATCAATTGATGAACCGGGGGTCCGGTGAGCTCTGACGATAAACATTCGCCCATGAGTTCTTTTTTGAAGTCCGGAACCGCGAGATCCGTCTGTGATGCCGTTGCTGCCGGTGTGGTAGACTCATTTAACACGGTTGTTACGTCCTGAGCACTTGGCCCGGCTTTTCTCAGTTGTTCGCTAAGAACCGTAAGGTCGGACGCCGGTTCAGGATCCAAAATGACCTCGGAAATTGTCTGAATTTCCCGTTCATCAACGAACGATACCTCCTTTGCGGTATTAGTCGTAGACTCTCCTGTTAAAATTAACGATGGTTGCATGATTGCTGTGAGCACAAAGGTGCATCGTATGAAACCGACATAACCTCTCGGGTTAGTTCTGTTCGCGAAGGTTGAAAAACTGACCTAACCTCAAATGGGCCGGTTCTGTTCGTTAAAATTTGAAACCGGCATAACCTCTAAGGGCTTGCTCTGTTCGAGTTAACCAAAATTTAACTTACCCGTGCAAACACTAACTTGTAGTTTATTTGGTAAAACAATATTTATTAAATTATCAAACATCGATTCGATCTTTTTTCCTAATCGTTTTTCAATGTCCGATTATCGAGACGATCTTCTCGAACCTTCCGACGATCGTTCTCGCGAGGCACTCTTCTTTTTCTCACGGGGAGAATCACGTGGCCTCTTATGTGTATCTCGTGATCGTTCTCGAGACCGAGCACGAGAACGCTTACGCGACTTATTTCCCATTTTTCTAAAATGTTGTCCAAAACTGCAATTCTGTGAAAAAACACGTCTTGTCGGTGAGGGAACAAGAAACACAATGAAGTATTACTACGCAGCGCGTATGGGGCTCCCCCTGGAGTTTTCTTTCCTAGCGGGAGCTTTGAATCTTGTTGATGAGGGTATCATGGAGCATGACTACATTTCTACTCGGACGAAAGCACAGAGCATAATCATCATATAAAAGCCATTTCTCGTCTTTTCTTAAAGATATGGCTACGTAGTGTCCCATATTATTTTCAACAGTCCTGCGAGATGAAATGGGCCTATAAAAATGTATTAACCCTGCAATTTTTACGATATAACTTTCTGCGAGGTTTAATATTTTGGGAATATTTTTTAATTTTATGGAAACATCTTGATCCAAACTGTTTTCTGTTATAGAATAAGGTTCCAATATCACAATGTTCCCTGTAAAATATTAATTCATCATTTGTTTTCATATTGGAAACAATGAAATTATATTACAACTGTTATAATTACCAAATGTTCTATTGCAGATAAACTTCAATCCTGTGCACGATTTTTGGTCACATGGAACTGATGTTCTTGAAATAAAATTATTGATTGAAGTTTCAGGTGACACAAATGTTAATATATCAACTTGCAGTTGGATTACGGGCACAGTTCTCGTTGACACGTTCTTACATTCGTTGCATTGATATTTTTCTGTTAAACTTGGAACATTTTTAAATGGGAATATGCTAAGCCTCCAACATTAATATTGCAGTCGAGAAGCTTAACGCCATTAATTTCTTTTTGAGGCTTTATGTGTTCCAATAATATTTCCGCTCGTTTTTTATAACTATTTGCATTTATTGAATTTTTTAAAATTTTTAGAACGAATTCGTACATTTTGTTGTGATTTATACGTTCTATCTGTAATAATTATTAATAACTAATATTAGATATCACATTATAATTGGCAACAATTGTCTAAAATGACTGCAGGTATGTTACTCACCTCAGTTTTTAACGTATTATAATCACAAATAGCCGCTAACAATAATTGTGTTATGCTATCAAACGCGCACGTAAAAATAACGCTTAGACGACGCGTACCTAATTTTGTGACCAGAATATTATTAGATTTGCCATTTTTCAATATTGGTAATCCACGGCTCTTCTCAAATGTCAGCATGTCTTTAATTTTGTGATTATCATCACCAACATAGAGTGCTCTTGATTTTGTTTTATTTATGGCTTGTCCTCCCCAATTCTCAACATATTGTTTGGTTAATAGTTCATCAGTAAACGCACCTTGCATTTTACCGCATGATGAACAAACATAGTTTTCATTAACTGAAATTTCTTCTGCATTTTTTTGTGGGACGTATACAAGTTTATCACATATCAAACACACTTCTTGATCATCATTTTCATTTTGATCGCTAACTAATATTTCTTTATTAGTGCTAGGTTCTCCAATACAGTCTCTCTCATTGTTGTCAGTCAGCTGATCACATTTGACATTTTGACACTTCAAACGATTGATTTCAGCGTCCGCTAATTTCATCCGACCGTGTAAATAATTAATATGTTTTTCAACGGCGACGTCAGGTCTCATACGACCATGCTTTTTAAACAAATTATTTTTTGTTATTTTAATTTCTGATTCGACAGCAGCAGAGGATGCTGGAATGCGACCGTAACCAAATTTATGGTAGCATATATACATGACCACATTGGTATATATCTGATATCTTTCAATAAACGGTCAACAATATTAGGATAAAAGTGAGCATTTTCGTCGTCACCTATATCATCTATATGAGGTTGAACCTCTTCTCGTATTCTCGCGCCCCACAAAGTCCATGAATTATTATTTATGTCTTTTTCATTCAATACGGAATCATTGCAATATGCTTTTTCTTCTAAATCGTCCTCTTCGCCCTCCGGTGATTCTAAAGAATCTTGATTTGTTTCTAAAAAGTAACAGCAAAAAAAGTTTATTAAAAAAAAATATATTTAATGTTAATTATCCTGCAATTATGTACCTGTAATTATGTTTTTCAAGTAGGACTTAGCTTGCTTACAAGGCGATGGTTTACCAGATGGTAAATTTCCAGATTTTTCGCTAAGAGCAACCAAAAATAGGTTCTTAAATAATTTTATTATTTCTTCTTCATCGGTGCACTGTAATATGTGAGCGATACAAGCCATATAAAAAATTTTCACAGACCGCGACAAACTTTTTAAGAAGCTGCTATACATTTTCATAAAATGGGCTACGTCAATCCTAATATAACAATTTGGTACGTTTTCTTTAAGACATGCATCAGAGTATGATTCAACTGTCTTGTACGGCGTTAAGGCAATAATAGTGGTTGTCATGAGTGCTCTACTAGAATCCATCACGATTTCAAGTGGAGGGAAAAAACCATACTTTAACCAATTTAACCAGAAAAAGGTAATAGTATTCGTATCGTGAGCTTCTGAAACCATTTGCCCCGCAGAGAATTGACCAGCCGAACAATTTATGACAAGAATATATAAAAAAATGTGATGAGTTTGAGTACCATCCCGTTTTAAAAATTTGTTAAAAATACTTCCGGTCGCATCTATATACACACAGCTATGCTCAGTTAAAGAATTCGTACAATAAACATGTTTATGATAATTTGTCCAGTAGTGTACAGTGAAAGGGAATACTGATATGAAATGTATATCACCAAGGTACAATTGCGATGCCATTAAACTTAATGACGTATTTGGATCGGAGTCATAAAATTGAGATTTGGTAAATTCTGATTTTGCAACACGCAAAACGGTTTTTTTGGGGATATGAGGAGGTTCCGGATCTCCCTCTTCCATCAATTCATCAGCAAGATTAGTGCGAAATACATCAACTGTACTTATTTCTAATTTTTCACCTACTTTCTTCCGGATGGGTTGTCTTAAATACGTCTTCTTACATTCTCCGCTGTTAGAGTTGACTATTGTACACTTGAAAATAACTTGACAATCATCGGATAGGAATTTGCACTTGAGGGAAGTCATGCAGTGACATTGACCTACATATAAAAAACGAAAAAATTTCAATTTTCAAAGGTAAAGAAGAAAAAAAAATAACTCACTACATAGGAATTAGGAAAATAGGAATTTCATGAAAAGTAAAGATATTCTGCATCTGTAAACAGATTTTGTTTTAGTAATTTCAATAATAAAAAAGTATATTTGTAAATATTCTTTTTTAATATAGTAAATATTACCGTTAATTGTACCGGATCTTCCATCTTTGGATAAATAGTGGTTCTTATAATTGAATCCATGCTTCATTTTCGTAGCAAGCCAAATTTTATCTGTTATAGCTCTTTGCCATACACCAGGTTTTAGTACTGATTTTGTCGAATAAACCACTTTTTTGTTGTAAGATCTTTTACGTGTTGTTTCAGTTACTAAATTGTGAAATTCTTCTAGAGTCATCGTGAATTGAAATTCGTTGACGTTTGTTTGTATTTCATCGTCAGAAAGTGGTTCGTTCAAATACGATTCTTCAGTAATATCAAGTGAAGTTTCTGTATTTGCACTCATATCAAACTGTCTTAATCGTTTTAATTCAGTACGTATTCCATCAGTATTGTTACACACAAATGAATAAATACTGTAACTACGAGATTCTATTTTATTTTTTATTCCGATCTCTTGTGCAATTTCACGCCAAATAATATGATTTTTAGAAATAATTCCATAATCTTCACGTAGAATCGTGTCTCTATATTTCAATACTGCACTTTTTAACGCACTTTTATCAAAGGATGGTTTACGTCCGCGTTTCACTTCCATTTCTAACCAAAATGATACTGCTACAGAACAGTTCTATTGCACTCTACCACAGATACACACACTTACTAGAGAGAGCGCATTGGCTCGTACGTAAAAGGTAAACAAAACAGCGCTTCTCAGCGTGTCGATTCTCGTCAAAATATACAAAACACTCGTAGTATTTGAGGAATAAAAGTAAACGCACGTCCACTACAGGGCGCGCTACATTCAAAACGTAAAACGTAGTAGATGCGTGAATAATCGGGATAAAAATCATAGGTTAATTAATATGACCAATACTTATCTCCATAACACTAATAATCACATAAAAACTATATTGCTGTTACCTACAATAATAGGAGAATGAATCTCCTATTATACTCTCTCTATAAAATTAAAAAATATTCCCAAAATATTAAACCGCGCAGAAAGTTATAGTGTAGAAATTGCAGGGTTAATACATTTTTATAGGCCCATTTCATCTCGCAGGACTGTCGAAAATAATATGGGACACTATGTAGCAATAACTTTAAGAAAAGACGAGAAATGGCTTTTATATGATGTTTTTCAATTAAAAGAAGAAAAAGTAAGCCCCAATTTTCAGGCTACAGCTTCTCCACTTTTTTATATTAGGATTTAATTATCGAAATAATAAATTTATGTGAATTGGATATTTGTATTCTTTCATTGCTTACGATCGGTTCACCTCAATAGTTTTGTATTTAGTGATCGTTATTATATTATCTACTTGAAGCAAAAAATTTTTGCCAACTTATTATATAAAGACAGCATCAACGTTTATTGCGAAGAAACGTCGGCAGCGAAAAATATTTCAAGATACCAGAATAATAGCATAAAAATAGCTTTAAAATTTACCATTAGTGCGAATTAATTCTGCTCATTGCATCGCGAGTTTTAGGCTAGCTTTATAAAAAGGTAGCAGCAACGGCGATTTAAAAAAAAGCAAAAGAGCAGAAAATTAATTTTAATAACTAACCAGTAGCAAAAAAAGAGCTTTAAATAGTATGCTTAATACAATTTTGCCCAAACGTTGATGCTAGCTTTATATACGTCTGTTATTGGGTACTATTAGAGAACTTCCCCATTATTATATTCTCCATTACATAATTCAGATGTGATTATTCAGTTTCCGAATTTGCGTTTGTTATTAGGTACTATAAGAGCACTTCCCCATTCAAATGCTGCGGCTGAAAAGGCATTTTCTCTAATTCCTGATACGAAGACAAAAAAAATGAACCACTTAAAAGCAGAAACTTTAAACTCGATCTGCATGATAAAATCTGCAGCAAAATCGAGAAGTTTGAGTGCGTCAGGAAAGTTGATCAACCGAGATTATGTTGAGATGATGACCTCCAACAATCTATACACGAAGAAAGACAACCGTAAACTCGCGAAATTGAATGTCCGTCGGTTTGATAGCAGTGATGATTGGGTTATAGATGAAAGTTAAGCTTAAGTTTTAGATCTTTGTTTATTACTAATTGTTCGAGATTTATTTCATTGCTTTATTAATTGCAAATTTTATGTATTGTTATTTACCCTAATTTATGTTTATTCATTTCAAATTTTATCTATTGTTATTTACTCTTATTAAAAAACACAATCCCGAATAATTAAAAACGATTTCCAAACATTTAAAAGCTCTTATTAATAACTATTATTATTTTTATGAATAGGATTTTTGAACAAATCCTAGTACACAATTTGCTCTTTATATTTTCGGAACTACTCAGTTAGATCTCCAAAAGCGAGTGAGCCCTTTTGTTTTTCCTAGTACGACATTGACGTTAAAAAAAAAAATATGAATAATTCGTCTACGGGTACGTGTCGCGTTCCTTGGCTAACACTATAGTATATAAATATTATAACGCGCGGAGCATACGCCGGGTTTCGGCTGAAAAGAAAATTGAATAAAATGATATTCAATTTAAAATTAAACAAATTATGGGTTACTTATGAAGCACAAACGAGGCTGGGGTCATTCACGATACTAGGAGGGAGAGGAGCTGCAGTCCAGTCCTTCAGAGCCGTTGGGGCTTTAATGCCGGGGCACGGGGCAGTCGAAGGTCGTCAGATGAATCCGGGTTTTCGACTCCTGGCATGTCTCGTTGGCCTCTAGTCGTCGTGATTTTTATCCCACTTGATGTTTCAATCGTTTTATTTAATTAGTGGTGTACTGCCACACTGTACCGTATACTTTTTCTGTTCGAGCCCGTAACTTGTATACTGTTTGTTGCCGAATTTTGAACTGTCGTTCGTCTCCGGTGTTTGAATTTTCTGAGCCACCGGGGGAGAGAACGAAGGGCGGTATCAGCCGTGTTTACGATTCTGGCCTGAGCACGGCTACGGAGCGCGGGGACGCTTGCAGCATTACAATATATTGATATTTTGTATAGATTAAAATGTACTGAATTGAATTTCTAAGTCAGGACAATAAAAATATTCATTTACGTTCACAAAAAAGTTTGAGCTCAAAGCTCTGCTTCTAAAAATTTAACTAAATTAGTTGGATAAAATTTCTAACTTTCTTATTTTATAGTTAAAACACGGACAATGAAATTATTATAAATTTTTTCATTATTTCAATAATTATAATTTTTCTATTAATTATAAATTAATTAATATTAATTAATTAATTTGTCATGAGCAAGCATTTTAAATTCCGGCAATATTCGACTTCTCGATATTTCACACGCACACGAGTCATCATTGTGTGCGTTATCTTCGTGACACTCGGAGGGGAACAATTTTCCCTTGCCTGGACGGTAAGTTCGGTTTCGCTCGGCATACTTCGGGATCCCGACTCACAGATAGGCATCGCTTACTTCTGTGTGTAGCTCGCGCGGCGCTAGGGAGAGGGTAAGTTTTACCCACGATCTGGCAGCACTGCTTCAAGACAATACCTTAGAGACAGCAATCGATAATATGACGTCATAAAAATCGATTCTTTTACTTACAATTTCGCGCCGATCCGCCGATCAATATACTAATAACAAATTTATCCACAAGATTGTGCCATTTACAAAATTCGGAAATTGTCCATTTGGTACAAACTTGGAGTTCCGCGCATGGCACCATGTTCCGTTATAATCTATTATACTAATCACATTGAAATTGTTATCTTCTTGCAGAGCATTTGCAATGTCATTGACAAGGGGTACCTAGCTTAGTTCATCGACGCACCTCTTCCATAAATAATAGACAGGATCATTACATAAAATTCTCTGATGTTTTATTTGCTTAACTTCATCAATTTTCTTCTCTCTTAGAACACGATTGAAAAATTTTCTAGTTGTTAAGAGATCAGTAGTTGTTAAAACTGCAACAGATTCACACTCATTATTTGTTTCTTTGTCATTATTCATATCCTTGCGCCTTTTGGAAATACAATTGTCATAATTAATTGCATTCGCGTCAAATGGATAGAGTCCACAAATTCTAAAACTGTTAATAACTGTTTCTTTATCAATCTGATCAAAAGCCTCCTTGAATAGGGGAGCGAATCCAGCTTTAGTGTTCGGGAAAGAGGTTTTGAATTCTCGGATAATTTTCATTTAATGATAGGAAGCGTGGCAATGTGTGTATAGTTGATTGAAAGTAGGGTTGTTACGGAAGTGATAATATCGGGCCCGGAGTCGGAATCGGAGTTTTTAAATTTAGTTAATCGGAATCGGAGCCGGAACCGGAATCGGCTAATAAAATAATACAGTATTATTATAAATCAGCTTTTTAATATAAAATTAAAAACAATACTACACCTGCCTAGGTGTTTAAACTTTTAAAGAAAAAATAACAAATTTTCTAACGTTTTTAACCATTTTTTAAGTGTAAACTAAATGATGTACTTAGTTGAAGTAAATGAAATCAAATTAGTGATTCCAAAAGAAGCAAATTGTATTTAATGAATAGAATTTTCGCAGCTTTATCTCCTTTCAATCTATTCCTCAACGGATCATAGATTAAGCCAGCACCACTAAAAAGTTGTTCACTTGCTACCGGGCTTGGTGGACACGACAAATACTGGCGGGCAATCGAGTCCAAGGGTCTGTATTTTGTATTAATTTTCCACCATAATAAGGGATAATCACTGATAGGAATACGTTTTTCTTTATTGTATTTATTAAGTAAAGCCTTCCATATAAGAAATTTGTCCAAATCTGCATGTTTCTCGGATGTGGTATCAACATCATCATCATCACTGCTCAGTAATATATTTGACAAAATTGTTTGGACATTGCTAGATGTGCCAGCTATGGGCGACGCCAACCTTGCCCTCTTTTCTACAGGAACGTCAATATTTTCATCCTCATGTTCAGATTTACTTCCATCATAGTTGATAGTAAACTTATCAACGTAGATGCAAGTTTTTCTTTCACCACTTCATTAAAAAATTTTGTTTTATAACGGGGGTCTAAATATGTAGCTATAGTAAAGAAGTTGTTAGAATGGAGATCTCCAAATCTTGAATTCAGTCGGTTGATAGTACATTTTATGATGGCTTTGAATGTCTCATTCGTGTCAGGTTTATTGTTTTCTATTTGTAGTGTATGCTTTAATATGTGGATTAACGGAATTACTGATGAAATGCTTGTATTACTGTCACTCAAATTTCTGGTAATCTCCTCAAAGGGTTGCATTATGGCAACAAGTTTTTTTAGCTGCAGCCATTCTTCCGGTGATATTTGTGGTATATTATATTTACTTGCGTACAGACAAAGTGAATCCTGTATTTTAATCATTCGTTCCATCATATAGAATGTACTATTCCACCTGTAGAAATAGCAAACAATTATTATTTTAAACCATACATGCTACAACATGCACACATTTGATACCGGTAATAATTTCTGATATTTACGCTATTATTTATTAAAGATTAATTAACAACTTTTTACAATATCAAATAAGTTTATTGAAATGTTAAATAAATTATCAATGTTATTTTATGGGTGTCTGTGTAAATCGTGGATCAAATTATCCTACTAATATTATAAATAAGAAAGTTTGTGAGGATGTGTGTATGTATGTTTGTTCGCCTTCGTTCGTCACGCAAAAACTACAGAACAGATTTGGATGAAACTTTACAGTAATATAAAAATACAACTTACCTAGTACTACATTCCTGTATCACACTTAAAGTTTCTTGGTTAGGTTGTTCCTGTTGTATTTTGTACAGTTCTGTTTGAGCAAGTTGGGAATGATTAAAATGCGTGGAAATTCTTTTGCACATTGATAATAATGTTTTGATTCCGTCATTACAGTCTAACATAGTGCGCACACATAATTGAATTTGGTGTACAGTACAATTGATATCAGGTATGTCAGCGAGTTCCATTGCTCTTATCATGTTAGACCCGGAATCGCGTACAAAGCAGTGAATTTGGTCATTTGTTATGCCCCATTCCATCAACATTTCTTTAATTTTTTCTTGGATTTGGTCTCCTGTGTGTCTTTCACTAAATGTGTGACATTTTAAAATAATCTTCATCCTTTTAAAATTATCGTCGATGCCATGAGCTGTTAAACTCAATAATGATACATTTGAACTAGGTTCGCTCCAAATATCTGTAGTAAATGACATTTTCGGAAACTGTTTTAGCAAGTCCTTTATTTTCTTCGCTAGTTTTTCATATAACTCGCTACAAACATAATTTGTAAAAAACTGTCTTCCCCTTAACTGATAATTCGGCACTATGAACTACAAAAGTCGCTTAAACCCAATACCTTCGACGAAATTGAAAGGAAGGTCTTGCAATGCAATCATTTCATTTTTTATGAAAGCCTCTTGGACAGTTATTTGTTTTTTGACCTCTTGAAGAGGCGTTGTGGAAGTCGTAGG
>NCVS01001498.1:0-12477 GCA_003055095.1 Goniozus legneri
AGGTCGATTATTTTTTAACTTTTTCATACGCAAACAATAGCTGTTGTGAGAATGATTTTGATGTTTGATAACTCGTTGGTATAATGTAGGTGAAATGTTTTTATCTGGAATTTTACAAGTAACGTATTTTTGAATGAAATTGATAACTTCTTCATTCATGGATGTATCCATCACCGGTGCATCTTTAACCCATATTAAGAGATGAAAATGTTGGGTACCTCTTCCTTGGTATTCTCGTCTCCAAAAATAATGTTCAACTTCCCCAATGGGTTTTGCATCCGAACATAAAAAGTCAAGCATTGCTCTGAACTTATTCTCTATGAACCTTGAGGTAGATACAGGATCGGCAGCTACAAGCTGATTGGCTGACATTCTTTTCGATTGAGACCCATTGACTGTTTGTAAATAACTTATCAAATCAGTCCATAACCATTCGCTTGGGCTCAATGTGAGGAACCATGTAGCAGGACCGTAGTTTTCGATCATACAGTTCAAATTGTTTCTCGGTTGATTCCAAAATTGTTCAGAATTACGTAATCTGGAAAATATTGTATTTAAATATCTTTCTAATTCTTCATTATGCAATTTTTTCAAATAAGAACCCGCAGTGTATCGTTCTTTCGGGTTAGTCACATTTAATTTATGAAAAATTCCCGCTTGTAATTGACGCATAGTACTGTCATTGAACAAGTGAAACAAATATTGCTGATTTAAACGGAATTGACTGTGTACCGACTGCAACCGACATTTAATATATTCGAAGTCTGTGATATTAATTGTTCGGTCTTCGTGCTGGCCATTTTTCCCGTACGGATATAAATCAGGAAAACACAAAAAATCCAACATTTTCATTTTTTGATTTAGTGGGTTTTGCATGACTTTTAACATTTGGAAAATAACTGTATCTTTTTCATTGATTCTGTTTCTATTAATGGCATGAATAGTGAACTGTTCGTAATAAGAAGAATCTGTTTCTTTAACTTGCTTCAATAAAGCAGCTTTTTCATTTTTATCAGAAACTGAATTATTATTATCACCGTTATTATCATCAATGTGATTTTGTAATTGATTTTTATCACATAAATTATTTGCAATGTCATTAGTTATTATCTGTTTATTATTATCATGGTTGTTATCTGGACATATTTCTTCTAACATACCGTCGACATCTTCATCGTCAGATTCAATTATTTCATCAATTTCTTCAACAATATCTCCTCGAGTTTTTAATAAGTCTAGTAATTGTTCGCCACGAGGAGGCAACTGTATTTCTTTGTACACAGGATTGTTCTGTTTCAGCCAAGATAAAACTTTGAATACCTTACCAATATCTACTATATTTTCCCATACTATTTTCTTTGAGGTAGGGATTCCTCTAACCTTTACTATAAATAATTCGTGGTTTAAATTAATTGGGTCTCTCACCGAACATATTTTTTTCAACGTTTCTTCGATAGGAAGTGGCAAATGAAAAGTTCTACCTCTGACTTTATTTAACATATCTTTGTGCGGAATATTTTTTTTCGATACCGTACCCATTTTTTGTACAGTTTGGAAGGCTTTAGCTTTTTGAATTAAAATACGTTCGTATTCATTTAATTCTGTAATAATATTTGGTACTTTTTCGACTTCAAGTTTATTGAAGATACATTTCGGAGGTAACTTGTTTTGTGTGATAAATTTCCAGCAGTATTTGCAAATACGATCATGATCGTAATTCTTCACACGGACTCGTTTATTCAGGGCCTGTGAAATTTTATATTTGTTGATTTTTTCACTATCTACCGATGCCATATCTCGTTTAAAACATAATCTATCACACGACAAACAAACATGAATCGGAGTATCCATGTTTCGGTTTGTGAAAGCAACAAATGCTTTCTTATATGTTTCCATTATGCGCGTTTCATTTAAATCGATATGATCTTTATCAGTCTGATTTCCAAACGAATTTAAATTTATTCGTGCATCAGTTACAATTTCTTGTAAGTAACTCAAGTCTTCTTGACTCATATTTTGTTTCATCAGAGTCATATCTAACTTCACTATATTATCGCTCATGTTTAAAACCGTATAATACAATTTTTTAACTGATCTGACAGCTGGAAAGTGTGGCGATAAAAATTCAACTGACAGAAACAGTGACTCACATTGCGTTGGTCCAATATAGCATGCAACAGAATGACCCATTCTAGTTATATCATTTGTGATAGTACATTCGTGAATATTTCGAAGTAATTCTTCGATTTTTGATAAGGTACACCGCGAAAGTTTCGTAAGAAACTCTTTATAGACTTCCAAACATGTCTTTTCGATGGTTGTCTTTTTACCAAATTCTTTTCGATATATTATATAATCTGCTGGACACTTACAAAAAGGACTGCATGACCACCATTTCCGGCTGCTCTTACTTGATTGTGTTAAAGGTAGAATATTAACACATTGTCCTTTTTCATTCATTATGAATCGATCAATCGGATATTTATCATCAAAAATGATATTATTATTATCATCATTTTGAGATGACGTTTTTGAATTCATTCCGAATGTAAAATCATAAATTGTTTCATAAAAGTAAGATTCAGAGAACGACGTGTGATACTTTTTTTTACCACATAGTATGTCAATCGTATCATCATCACTTGGATGCATCAACTTCGATGCTTGTTGTAGACGAACAGTAGCTTTCTCTTTCAATGCCGTTGAAGCTGCTTCCATCTTTCTCACATAAGTTTTTCTAGCATGAAGGCACCATTTCATAATATTTTGCGCTTCTAAATGAGCTTCGGCTAAATTATTTATATGTAATATTTTTCGAATTTCTAAAATCGAATCTTCAATAGAGAATGATAGTTTAACAACACTCCTCCTTGTTCTGAAGTTCTTGTACTTTCGAAAAATTTCAATTGCTTTTTTGTATTTGTCGCTAATTTCTTCCCTTTTATTCTGTAATTCAGCAGAATTGTACTTTTCTGCAAATTTCTGGCGCTGTTCTCGTTTCTGGAAACGATAATGTTCAATTTTATTTCGATATTGTTTCCGCCTTTCAGATCGTTGGTGTTCAATATTTTTAGCGTATTGCTCTCGTTTTTGTTTGCGTTGATGTTCAATGCTAGCAGCATATCTTGTTTGTTTTTGAAAGCGTTGATGGACAATATCATCAGCATAGCGTTTTCGTTTCTCGGAACGTTCATAATCAATATCACCACTATAACATTTTCGTTTCTGCGAACGTTTGTATTCAATATTATCCCCGTATCGTTTACGATTCTTCTCGCGTATAGCATTACAATTTTTCATATATCTCGCACGTTTCATACTGCGTTCATATTCAATTTTCATACTATATAATTCACGTCTCCTCTTATTACGTTTTCCCAAATTCCAGTTGACATCAACAACATTAACTTTCTCATCATTACTGACAATATGATCACATTTTTCATTTTCATTATGAATTAATTCATTTTTTGTACTTTCAGAAATGCACATAACATTTTGGAATTTGTAAGTTGAGTTGTTTCCCATATCATTATCAACTTTTGCAATATTGCTTTCTGCATCGTTTTGTTTGCAGTCACAAACAGATTCACTAATTTCATTTCTATTTTTTCCAATTGGCTTCTTCATAGATTTATTATTGTTATCATTTACACTTTCACTTTTTTTGTTCCCTTTATTATTAACATTATCATTTTTCTTCGATTTTGCAGTACTATTTTTGAAATTACCATCCTCTTTATTTTTTAATTCTTGGGAAATTTTGTTAGCTAGATACTTGTTACGTCTCCTCTTATTAGTTTCATCTTTCCTCTCTTGCCAATCAAGTGATCTTTGTTGACTTTGGCTTAAAACAATCGGAAATGGTTGTATATTATTGGATTGATAAATTTTCAATAAATGAGAACGAAGTGAAGCACTATTGTTGTATTTCACTTTCGTTGGATCATCTCCAAGTAAAAGAGACACGGCAAACGCAATTGCATATATACCACAATCAGTACTATTTCGTTGATATTGTACTGAAGGGTATTCTATTAAATTTTCATTATAAATTGTCGGGAACAGTTTTTTCAAATAAGTTTTATGATCCCTATGTAGAACTTTTTTAAATAAAGAATCATAAATATATATCTTTTTAGTTGCACAATGAAAGTAACAACAAACCCAATGACCAATACCTCCTTCACATAGTGAAGAGGAAAATAAAATTTGAACTACATTTTTGTCATTTCGTTCTACAGACGTGATATACTGGGGTGTTTGCAGGAGTATAGGGTCCTGTGGAGGTGTAACATTCGGAAATTGCCTTTTTACCAAATTGTTAAATTTATCGATGTGTGTATCAATTAGGCAATCATTACTATTAATGCACTTCACTTCATCATTTGTCAATTTGATATCCATTGTGATCAATACTTCACAAATATTTCCAATCTAAACAATTCAAAACTGTTACGATTTCCACAATCGTAGACTCAGAGCTATTGTTCTCCAATGCTCAATGAGTATTTTCACAACCGTAGACTCAGAGCTATTGTTCGTCAATGCTCAATGAGTATTTGATATATAACAACCTCAGAGCAATTGTCAACTAATGCTCGATGAGGACTTTCCCAATAATACACTCAGAGCTATTGTTTACCAATGCTCAATGAGTATTTTCACAATCGTAGACTCAGAGCTATTGTTCTCCAATGCTCGATGAGTATTTGATATATAACAACCTCAGAGCAGTTGTCAACCAATGCTCGATGAGGATTTTGTCAATAATACACTCAGAGCTATTGTTTACCAATGCTCGATGAGTATTTGATATATAACAACCTCAGAGCAATTGTCAACCAATGCTCGATGAGGATTTTCTCAATAATACACTCAGAGCTATTGTTCTCCAATGCTCGATGAGTATTTTCACAATCGTAGACTCAGAGCTATTGTTCTCCAATGCTCGATGAAAATTTTGTCAATAAAACACTCAGAGCTATTGTTTACCAATGCTCGATGAGTAATTGATATATAACAACCTCAGAGCAATTGCCAACCAATGCTCGATGAGGATTTTCACAATCGTAGACTCAGAGCTATTGTTCACCAATGCTCGATGAGTATTTTCACAATCGTAGACTCAGAGCTATTGTTCTCCAATGCTCGATGAGTATTTGATATATAACAACCTCAGAGCAATTGTCCACCAATGCTCGATAAGAATTTCCCCAATTGTAGAGTCAGAGTTATTGTTCGTCAATGCTCAATGTGTATGTACTTTATAACGACCTCTGAGCTACTGTCCACCAATGCTCGATGAGGATTTACTAAATTTTAAACTTAGAGCTACTGTCCACCAATGCTCGATAAGAATTTTCCTAATTGTAGAGTCAGAGCTATTGTCCGTCAATGCTCAATGTGTATGTACTTTATAACGACCTCAGAGCTACTGTCCACCAATGCTCGATGAGGATTTACTAAATCTTAAACTCACAGCTACTGTCCACCAATGCTCGATAAGAATTTTCCCAATTGTAGAGTCAGAGCTATTGTCCGTCAATGCTCGATAATTATTTATCCATGTGTATTCATCCAATCTGAAAATGTGAAATATGAAATTACTATATCCTTACGTATTGTATTAATATGTAAAACTAGGATCACGGACACTTTCAACATACATATTTTCTAGAAAAAATTTACAAGTTGAAACAATAACGTAGTCATAAAGAAACCAAGAAAATGTAAATGATGAACCAATTAAGACCAGATATTTAGAATTCCACAAACATAGTCTTAAACAAATCATAATTGTTACCTTAGAATCCTTTGCTCCTCAATTAACAATCAGATCTCAATCCTGCATCATTCGAGTTCAAGAATCTAGAAAACTATTAAAATATTACATTAGACAATGCCATCATACAAATCAACAATAGGTTATACTAATTATCAATAACTTTACCTACAATCTTATCTAGATTTTCAATAATTAATTCAATAGCATTTAATGGGTATAACAAAATGACTAATTACAATTGTGTGAATTTATATTTATCATTACAAAAAAACAATAAACTCACCTTCCCAAACCCGAAATTCACCATAAAAATAATGACAGCTTATTTATTATTATTTATCGACCGAACGTAATTACTATCGGTAAATAGATCACAAATCAAACACGTCGATAAATATTACATATCGACTGAATAAATTCAACCGATAACTTGAAAACTGAGATTATGCTTAAATTTTTCTCAATTCTTGATGAAAATAACTACATTAAATATCAAATACATACAATGCATGTTATATCAAATTAAAGGGTATTCCAAGACGGATCACAAACAGACCAGTAATGTTTTTATGTTTGTTAAGTTATGTTATATTAAGTTAACTTACAGTCAAGTATCATAATAATAACATGAGTGTACAACCCAGTTTTGATCGTTACCGTAACGTTACAAAGTTGAAATATCGATTATCGCTCTCTAAGGGTTGTAAATCTAATGGTGACTAGAAATTTTTTTCATTGTTTCAGATGCGCGGTATCATGACGAATATTTTCATATTAATATGAAGCATGTTCCACCCAGTTTTTACCGTTTCCGAATCGTTACAAAGTTGAAATATCGATTATCGCTATTTAAGGGTTGAAAATCTAATGGTGACTAGAAATTTTTTTCATCGTTCCAGATGCGCGGTATCATGACGAATATTTTCATATTAATATGAAGCATGTTCCACCCAATTTTTACCGGTTCCGAAACGTAACAATGTTAAAATTCGATTTCCGCATCCTAAGGGATGAAAATCTCATAGTGACCAAAAATTTTTTTCACCGTTCTTGACAAGCGGTATAATGACGAATATTTTCATAACAATAACAAACGTGTTTCACCTTGTTTTTACCGTTTCCGAAACGTTACAATGTTAAAATTTCGATTACCGATCTGTAGCGGTTGAAATTCTCATCATGGTAACATATATTCTTTTTTCTTTCCAATCGTTCCTGATGCACAGCATAACGACGAAAATTCTCAAAATAATAACATCAAAATTCTACCCAATTAAGAACCTTACCCTGCAACGCCCTGTAGGGATTTAAAATCTCTTGGAGACATATAGTCGTAATGTTTGTTGTACCTCTACCAGCCGCAGCTCATGCATGCCCTCTGTCAAGTAATCACGAATGATCCTGTATACGCGCGTATATACAGTTTTTTTCTCATTCCGATTATACGGAAACGAATGAAAAGTTTTCATTTTTTTGGGGGGAAGAATTTCATTATCATCAGGGACAAGGAATGCGTACGGGACAAATAAATAAACAGATCGTTTTTATTTGAATTTCAAAAACATAATTTTTATTTCGCCCAATATATTACATGCGTGTTGTATTACATGTTTTCATTTCCGTGATCCCTTCGATGCTGTAACAAATAAACAAATCATTAATTACACAAGACAAAACAACACAATGTGTCAATATATATAAAATAAGAGACTCACGTCGCCAATTGCGTTTAGACGGTTCTGAAAAAAAAAGATCAAATGGATGAACTTTGTTTAATATAAAAAGAATTTCTCAATAGTTACTACGATTTGAAGGACCGGCACGTACTTGCTCCCGGAGCAACGCATTTTTAAGCGCCTCTGCCTCAGCTAGGCGCTGCTCCAGGACCTTGATCCGGTCCTTCCTCTTCTTATTATCCAAGCGGTCCTGCTGCAGCTGGCGTTCAGCCAACTGAATCTTCTGCTGCAGCAGGATCGGGTTCGTTTCTGGCTGGTCTGAAATTCAAAAAAGCACGCTTAAAATTCAACAAAATTCATAGCAGCGACGATACTTACTCAAAAATAATTGAGGAATCGGTTGCTGCTGCTGTTGCTGCAGTAGTTGTTGTTGTTGCTGTTGCTGCAAATGCTGCTGCAGCAGCCTAGCATCTTCCTGTTGATTCTAAAAGCGAACAGTACTGTTAAAATTTGTAATTATGGGGAACGAGCATTTTTACTCACATTTCCGTCTGCCATCTTAACCCCACGGAAGACAATTTCAAACTGACGAATTTTCACCACCACACTCATTCCAATGATCGATCGATAATTATCGAAATATTTATGCGACACACGATGGTAAAATCGATGAAAATCACTTCCTTATCGGTCACAAACAGTCCTGTAATATTTTTCATGTCGATAACATAAACGTAGCACTTAGTAATGACCGTTTAGAAACGTTTTTAAGTAAAACAATCGAGTATAGCCCTCAGGGTAAAAAAACTCAAGGTGACATATGTTTATATTCATCGTTCATGATGCGCGCTGTTATGACGGATATTAAAATAAGAATAACATGGGTGTTCAACCCAGTTTTGATTCTATCCCAACTGTTACAATGCAAAACAATCGATTATCACCCACCGAAAGTTGAAAAACTCATTGATACATAAATTTTTTTCATCCTTCTTGATGCGCGGAACGATGATGAATATTTCCATCATAACAACATAATTGTTCTACCCAGTTTTCACCGTCACAATGTAAAAAAAATGATTATCGGCCACTAAGGGGTAAAAATCTCATGGTGTCCATCAATTTTTAACATTGTTCTTGATGCGCGACATTATAACGAATATTTTGATGATAATAACATGCATATTTTACCATTTTATCACTGGTTCCGAAGCGTCACAAGATTAAAAAAACAAATATCGCTCTCTAAGGGCTGAAAATCTCAATGTCACATATATTTTTTTCATCGTTCTTGATGCGCGGTATCATGACAAATATTTTCATATGAATAACATAGATGTTCCACCAAGTTCTTATCGTTCCCAAAACGTTACAATGTGAAAAATTGGAAATCGATCTCTAAGGGTTGAAAATCTCATGGCGACCTGAAATTTTTTTCATCGTTCTTCATGCGCGGTTTCATGATGAATATTTTCATACGAATAACGAAAGTGTTCCGCCTTGTTTTTATCGATTCCGAAACGTAATAATGTAAAAATTCGATTATCGCTCTCTAAGGGTGGAAAACTTCATGGTCACATAAATTTTTTTTAATCGTTCCTGATGCGCGGAATCATGACAAATATTTCCGTATGAATAAGAAACGTGTTCCACCTTATTATTACCGATTCCAAAACGTTACAATGTAAAAAAATCGATATCGATCTCTAAGGGTTGAAAATCTCATGGTCACATATATATTTTTTCATCGTTCTTGATGCGCGGAACAATGACGAATATTTTCATCCTAATAACATAATTGTTTTACCCACTTTTTACCGTTTCCAAAACGTTACAATGTAAAAAAAACGATTATCGTCCACTAAGGGTTGAAATTCTCATGGTGACATATATTTTTGTAAATAGAAAGTAGTCTCACCATATACAAATTAAAAGGGATTTCAAGACGGATCCAAAAATTAAATGTGAAGTAGGTCATTATCTTCCTTGTACCTTCACCAGCCGCAGCTGACGCATGCGCTCTTCCAAGTAAATCTGCCAATCGACGTCACTCATTCCAAAAATCGAAATATTCATGCGGCACACGAAAATCGAAATCTCTCTTATCGACTAAGACCAATATGCTTGAATACGAACGTGTTTATCATAATCACAAATGAATCGGTATACGCGCGTGTATACACTTTTTTCCTTCGTTTATAATCAGACGCGTACGAATGTAAAGTTTACATATTTTCAAAGGACAGTAATACATTAACAACAAGAATAAGGAATGTGTAAGGGAGCGAGTAAATAATGGAATCGATTTTAATTTCATTTTACATTATATACTTTTATTTTATTTTTATTTCGCCCACTACATCACACAAAAAACATCACTTTCTCCGCGATCTTCTCGTTGCTATAACAAACAATAAAATCATTAATTTCACACAAAAAAAAAGAAAAAGATATAAACAAAAAACTTACGTCGCCAGTTGCGTTTATACGGTTCTGCAAAAAAAAACAATTAAATTATCATCATTATTAACAAAAAAGAATTTCTCAATACTCACGGTAATTTGAAGGACCGGCACGCTGCTGGGCCTGGAGCAATGCGTCATTTACCGCATTAGCCTCTCTGAGGCGCCGCTCCAGGACCATGATTCGGTCCTTCCTCCTCATCTTCGCATCCTTCTCCTCCTGCTGCAGGGCTTCAATACCTCGGAGCTTCTGCTGCAGCAGGAGAGGATTCATGTCTGGCGGAACTGAAAAGGAAAAAAACAGTAAAGAGCGCTCACAAAATTCAAAACAACGATGATACGCACCACAACCTTGTTGTTGTTGTTGCTGATGTTGTTGCTGCTGCTGGAACTGCAGCAGCATCAACTGTTGCTGCTGCTGTTGTTGCAGTTGTTGCTGGTGCTGTTGCAGCTGCTGCTGGAGGCGATTAATTTCCTCCTCCAGCCGCAGCTGCTGCATACCTTCTACCACATCAATCTGAATAAAAAAAATAGTCAAAATTTGGAACTATGAAAAACAATCATTTATACTTACATTATTGTCTGCCATGTTGCGCACACAAAAGCCAAATACAAACTGATCCAACAATCGAATGAAAATATTTAAGCAACACACGATGACAAAATCGGCACTTCCTTATCAACCGAAACAAAATTCACAACTTTCATATACACAGAACCTCAAATCTCAACGAAATGATAAGTTCAGAGATATTATTAAAAACACCACGAAAAATGCAAATTATTGGCGAAAATTCAGCCTACAAAAAAAAACCCCCCAAAAAATCAAATTTAAAACAAATTAACATGAAAAACAAGTTTATCCTTAAAATATCCTAAAATAACAAAAATTAAAACGAAAATAATTAAAACACCCACAGATAAATAAAGAGGGTCATATCATAATCTTCCAAAAACCTAAAACAGCCGCAGCTAACGCATGCGCACTTACAAGTGGTTCTGCAGTTCTCAACCTCACTCATATTAACGATAAACAGAAAACGAATACCGCCATCAAAAGGTAGAAAAACTCACGGTGAAATATATTTTCAATCATAGTACAAGATGCGCGCTATCATGACGAATTTTTTCATAATAACAACACAGGTGTTCAGCCCATTTTTAACAGGTTCCAAAACGCAATAATGAAATAATGCACTACATTACTTTCATTACAACACAATACTGCCGACGGGCACGCAAAAATATGTTACTGCGGTATAGGGTAGATGTACCATTTGTGGCCACTGTACCACTTGTGGCCACTCTGAAATTCATATTGATATATTTAGTATTTGATTCTTACTATAACATGATTTAGTTTATTTCTACGATTTGTAGATATGTCAACGTCATTGTGAATATTTCATTGCGCGTGTTAAGTAGGTATTCTTCTAAAAAATATTAAAAAAACAACCAGAGTCGTAGTGCATCTGAGCAATTTCCTTTATTGTTAATAACAATCTTAATCTTTTTTTTAATTAAAAAAATTAATTAATTAAAAAAATTAATTAATCAAAAAAATTAATTAACAAAAAAAACACCCAGCATATGTGTGACATTGAACAATGAACCATGAAAAAAAAATCAAGACGTACATTATTGATTTTTAATTAATTAATTAAAAAAAATTAATTAATTGACAATGAGTACACACACACACACGCACACGCACACACGAGCGCGCGCACGCGCACACACACACACACACACACTCACTCATACATAACATTATTACATTACATTATAAAATTGTGTGACGTCACATTTTCGTGCGAAAGTCAAATGACGACTATGACGACGACCACCACGGACAAAAATTTTCACCCCAAAAAGTTAAAAAATTAATATCTCACGCAATTCTTTATGGATCACAACGCGGCTACAACCAATCGATTCGTTATTTTTTTTCTGATTTTTTGACTACCAAACAAAAAAATCATGTTTCATTTTTGACGAAAAACAACAACATGAAAATTCAAGGCGACCCATTAAGGGCAATATTAGCGTATAAGTACCTCGGTGTTTCGCGCAACTTCTGCTTTCGCTTTCGCTCTTTTTTTAACTATACTTTGGCGCGAAACTCTACCGAGTTTCTTGATAAGGGATAGGAAGAAGCAGTACTACGAGAATATGATTGATGGTAATAGACGAGATAGTAAGATAATGTGGAGGACACTGAAAGAGATATGGAAAGGGGACCAGGGTAATTTAGATGAGAGTGAGAAGAAAGAAATTATTTTCGAAGGAATAATTGATGCTATAGGTAAATCGGTAGCCGACAAATTTAATGAGTTTTATATAGGTAGCATAGATAGTATTATTAATAGTATTACTGAAATTAATAGTGAAAGACGCGATGATATGAGTAGTGGATTAGGTACCGAAAATCATATAGTTTGGGAGGATTTTGAGCAATGTGAAATGGGGGAGGTTCGGACAATAATAATGAACTTGCAAAGTAAATTAGGGACGGATGAAGGGATAAGTACAGTCATATTAAAGAAAGCAT